>WAAB01017699.1:95490-223634 GCA_013389865.1 Piaya cayana
TTAAATCAAATAAAACAAAAAACCCTCAATAAAAACCCAGACATGCTTAATCTTCAGGGCCCTAGGCTTATAAAAGGTTCTGGCAGTGCAGGTTTTTGAAATTTTTCCAAAACTGTCAAATGAAAAACTCCACTGAAGATGTCCTACATTGCTTAATCCCAATGCAAGTGACAACGTTATGTAGCTAACTGTCATCATAATGTATTGTCTGTGGGAAATACCTTAGCACTTTGCAGTTGGATGCCCAGTCAGTCAGGAATTTAACTATGGCAGTACGAAACTTGCTATTTAAAATCAAAATTTCAGAAGAAGGACAGTCATTAGAGCAAGAATGTACAACTGTACCCAGAGCAACATTTAACTTTAAGGGTTTCCTCTTCTCACTTTTCTGCTTCTTCTAAAGCAGCTGTGAAGAGATTACAACCTCAGAATTCAGGTCCAAGTATTACATATTATCAATCAGGATGGTTTAACCCTGCCAGCATTTCCTTTGTCCTACATTTTTTTGCAGATACAGACTTTCAGCACAATTGACAATTTAGCAACCATATTATTTCTGATGGAAAGGCAAACTTCAGCAGAAAATGACCCTACCAAAGTTTTTCCAGCTTTGTCCTAGCTTGAAGCATAAGATCCTTACAACAAATATAAAATAGGGCCAAAATCTCTTACCTTATACACAGTATTAAGTAGGAAAATGCATGTAGTCTACAAATATAACTCACTAAAAAATCCTTTGACTTAAGACTGAGAATTCAGAAAAGAAAAAGAAAATTGAACTGCAAGTTTCTGTTACAGAATCTATTGTTCTTGGAAGATGACGAGACTCTTCCTTATGACCTTGATCTTGAAACAACACCAAATCTTTAGTGGACTTACTGTGATGGCAAAAAAGTAGAAAACTACGTACTTATTACATAAGGGTGCATGGAAAATAAATGAAACTCAGAAATAAAAAGATATGTTTACAAAATATAGGCACTAAAACAAAATGTTGCTCTGACAACAGAAGGTTTCAGAACCCTCTGTTTCTTTTTTAATTCTATAAAACAAATTTCTACTTGAGAAACGAGATTCTCTGAATAATCCAAACAACTCTTTCACCGTAGCAATGATTATTATCCTATATTTTAAAAAAGACCTGTGTTTCTGTAGTAATTATCATACCATATCCCTAATTAATTATTACTCAAAATATCTGTTAAAATTCTTGCCAGTCATTTCGAAACAGGCACAGATTATTCCCTTTGATCAGACTTGCATTGCTAAAGGCACATTAAAAATACAGAGACAGTCTGGAAAAGCCTTACAAATTTGTCCATAAAGCCAGAATGTTAACTAATGCAGCAGCCCTTACTCTGCATATTCAGAATCTGATTGCATATGAAGACAATTGTTCTCTTTGGACAGGAGGTCAATCCACACCCCCAACGTTAAATTGTATACCGTTTAAAAGAAAACAATTATCTTCTAATTTGAATAAATCATGCAAGAAAACAAGGGCAAAAAAAACCCCACAAGACTTCTGAGAGCTTCAAATCACATTACAGTTAAATAGAGGATACCAACTGCACAGAGTCTGAAAGGCTGAATATGACCTCTGGATGTTTAGCACACTGCCAAGTAGTTAATGAAGAGAGAAAAACCTGGCCAGAGCACTTGACGGTAAGCTCCCAGTCCTATGAAAAACTCTGTGGATCTTTAAATCCCATAAAACAGAATCTCATTTTTTTTAATGATTCCTGTGAAAGTTGTATGATACTGAAGAAAGATGCTTTTCACAATTCAAATTTGTGATGCTCTTGGACTCAGTCTTCAAATCTCTGATGTTTCTTTCACTAAACCTTCCCTGCAGCTGCAATTTCTGTGTCAGAGTCCTCATTTCTAAGAAAAGATATGAGGATATGCTCTCTATATATTTTCCTCAGAGGTTTGAAACAAGTTTTAAAAAGTACTAAAAACCAGGTACTGTATGAGAACTCAGTGTCATCAACATATGACCAATACAACATCCTTTTAATGGTATTATTTTGCCTATTTCCATATAGTCACAGATAAGTTATTTAATAATTTTCAATACTCTCTTAAGTGAGCATGAATAGATCAAGTTTAAACATGATGCATGCTAGGGATGTAGTTATATCAGAGAACAATGGCATCTACCTGGGTCAAACTCTTTCAGTTGAGACCTCAGAGAAAAGGCTGAGGCACTGGAGCTGCTTTCCTGCCTCTGAATGATGTGGCTCATGGAAATCCAGGAAAATATACTTTAGACCATATATCACCCTATTCACAAGAAAAAAAAAGCTGTTCTTGTCATCCAGTACTACAGTTCTTCATCAATAAGCTCACAGTATTAGATAATACATTAGATGACACTTAAAACTCCTCCGAACGTAGAAAGAATACTGAGCCCTGACGATACCCCTCATTCACTTGTTATATCTTCAGATTATATTTAAAAAAAGAAAGCAACTAATCAAAATATGATTTATGGAAAATTCCAGTGTGATTTGACACAAGCAAAAAAGTTCTTCCCTATATTTTATTAGGCCAACTATTGAATGCATCAAAAAGAACACTGCCTTGTATCTAGTTCAGCAAAACAAAGTCATCATACCTCTGAGGCTGTCTGGAGGTCCTGTTTAATTATGCAGATATTTCAGGCTCTATGACTAGCTCTGTACTTGCACTGCACAGCATGGCTGCAATGCACAGATTTCTATTTTAAACCCAGAAAGGAGATGTTAATGCAAAACCCATGTTTTAATGATCTGTTGCTCAAAAAAAGTGGTTGAGAGCCTGAACTGTTAAAATATCTAAGTAAAAATTTTAAAAGGAATATTTTCCCCTGCCAGCAGCCACATTGCAATAACATAGTCATGAGATTTCTTTTGATATAGTCATGCACATGAATGAATCTAGAAGCATGTTGGACTGCTCTAAAAAAATCCAACAAAAAACTCCACCCCAAACCTAACACAAATTAAGGCACTTCTCCCTCTCCCCCCCCCCCAGCATGTAATGTGTGATGCTAATGGGAGTTTTGTGCACTTCATGCTAAGCATAAAAGGCAATTCCCATATGCCACATTTGCCACAGGGAGTTTGTTACATTCACTGATGTTAAATTAGGCTATTGTGTATACACTTTAGAAACAGAGCGACTCCATAAAAACTCCTACATGTTGTTACTTGAACATTCATTCCTCAGATTGTCTCTTTGCTGATATTAAAATCTGAATGTTGTTCATCAGAGAGTGACGGATAATAAAGAAGTGATTGACAAACTTATTACTTGGCTTTAAAAATAAGTTCTCCCAATTCAAAAGATTCTCCTCAAGTCCAGGGAGATGTGGCTTGTTTTTTGTAGCACAAGGCTGTAACTGGAAAAAATATACGCAGAGGAAAATATTGGCTTCGTTTGTATTTTAACTGTGTAAATGACTAGATACATGGCTCTTAGTTGAAAGCATCTGGCTTAAAGAGGGCAGTAAGAGCTAGGTGTGGGACTGGAGGGACTCCACAGCTCCTTGTTCTTTTCCTTACTTTATCATCTATCTAGCAAATGTGAGCAAGCAGGGTCACCCTGTGGCACTCTCTACAGAGCTGCTATTAGGAAAAAGTCAAGTATGGGATTGTCCCTTGCTTGTCATCCAGGCAATCCCCTGGACCCATAATCCCGTGTGCCTTAGCAAGCCTCACAGCCAATGGCAGGTACACAATTACACATCCATTTAAACACACCATAAATCCAAACTATTGAAAGAAAGCAATGATCCCACTCTTTTCTCCCAGTCCTCTGCTTGCTCACACACGGAGCTTGCTGAACTCCCTTGTCCCATTCAGGCAGATGCTGAGTTAAATCTAGCAATGACAAGAATGACTAAGCATGAGGATGTGATGGGATGGGCTTTTGACAACAGCAGCACAGGATCATGCCAGATCAAGGTGACTCTCTAACCGTGCCTCTGGAGGCACTTCATGCTATAAGCAAGAATATCTTACATACAGCTACCACTGAAAGCGACAAGTTTGCAACTTCAAGGCCTCCTCTGGGCATGCTTTTTAGTTTCTTTGGATGAAGACTGGACCCTGTTGGCAGAAAACTATACTTCTAGGATGTTTGTTCTGCTGCTGATTTAGTTCTCTGAGTCAGTTTGTTGCAAGGTCAGACAAGCAAGAGTGCAGTCACCAAGGAGGCAACAGAAGCAGAGAAACAACTGTAGTGTCAACCACGCCTTGTTTGTTGGAGTGGTCCCTTAGCTCCAGATGCAGAGGTGTAAATAATCCTTTAGTGCCAGGGGCCTACTTCAAGGCTGCGTTTTGATTCATTGGGCTCTAAATTAAGGTCAGGCTTGCTCATTTTTTACTTTCAATGTACTTTTTGCCTTAGGTACCAAACAGCAAACACACCAGATTTCAAGCAGATAGACTAAATGTTAGCAGTGCCTTCTCTTAAAGCACCAGCCTCTGTTACAATGAGGTCTGTGAGATATAAATACAGGATTAGGAGTCCTGCTTGGCACAATCCACAGTCTGAAATCAAAGCACATGCATAAGTGCCTGCAAAAGCTCATGCACACAAAGCCTTCAAGTCAGACCCTGAGATATTTTGCTGAGATTTGTCTCTTAATAATTGTAGACATTTGAAAGCAAAACCAGATGAAACTACAAACTTACTGCTATGGGATAATGCCAGCTGGTTTTATGAGCCTGGCTTTCTGTTCTCCTTCAAAATGACCGAGGAAATACTCTTCCTTAAGTTTCTTCCCTTCTCCTATCTTCTTTTAAGCCTGGGCCAAGCCAAAATCCCTGGTGAGCCTTGTGCTGCTAACGTTCACTTTGTGCCAGTATGTTTTTGTCATCAGTCAGAAATCCTCAATTGTGAACTTACACACCGGTACCTGAAGCACCTGAAGGTGCTTTTTTTCCTAGTTGACCTTTTAAACTATCAAAGCTCATGTTTTAGTCAGGGTCATCTGTCCTCTACCTCCCTTTACCTTATTCCCTTTTCTCTCTCAAGCAATTACTCACATGTGAGCTTAAAAGCATGTTAATTACATTTATTTGGCTTACCCTTTTGGACTTCTCTGTCCATAAATAAACCATAAATGTTTTTCTTATTTAAGATAAAACATGGCCTTTCTGCATCTATTTGTCTACTTATCCAACTGCATTTTATTTTTGTTTTGAATTCTAATTCAGATCTTAGCACCTGGTTACTTAGCAAGAACCAAATACATCTTTCTTTCTGTTTGCTCAGGATTTTGAAGGAGCATCACTAATGGCTTTGGAACAGTGTCTATCCAAACATACATAAAAAATAAGTACCTTAGATTTCCTTAGAATGCTTGAATATAAAAGCTATCACTAAGAAAGTCAGAGGCTATAGCAATGTAATGCTCTTTCAGACTCCAAAATCTTAGCTACATCTAAGCAGCGTACTTCTGAGTTTATTCATTTGAAGAATCATGCTACTCCAATGGTTTAAAGTAGGGCTTTTGCCACTATAGATTATGGTGTGAGCTGAATTTCTGACAATTTGACTACCAATGAATTTACTCCAGAAATAAAATTATTTTTGGCTTGAAAATCAATACAGATAAGTACTTTCCTTCAACATCAGTTTAAAAAAACCAGCACATTTTTGAAAGGAGTAAGACCTGTTTCTTGTCTTATTCAGAAAAGGACAACAGTAGTCTGTTTTTCTTAAACCCTCGCTCAACTTCTGACTTGTCTGCAGAGGTTTACTTACAGTAATAAATAATCCGCTATCTTGGAATTCAGGTACATGATCCAGATATTTCCCAATATGTCAATGACATTCAAAATAAGAGGAAAAATATGCATATTGATTTCCTGTTTTGGCAGCATTAAGATTTATTTACTCTTGATGTTGCAGTGACCTCTAGTTTGTCTTGGTCCATACATACCTCTAGGGTTGATAAACCTTAACATTCACCTCCATGAGAGTCAATATCCACTTTATAATATGAAAGCTCTCCCACGGGACAAACATTAACATTGTCGAATAGCTGCAGTCAGTCATCTCTTTCTTCTCTTAATGTGAAAAAGGACTGAGCTTGAATAGTTGGCAAAATTGAAGGAAAAAAAAGGCAATGAATTCTGACAAACTAAAGAATGTATAAAGTGTACAATTGACCTTTATCTAAAAGAGTCTGGATGAAGTAATCATCTAGATTTGTGCATTAGAGAAGAGTAAGTCTGGTTTTTACAGGATAACTTCAAATTCATCCTTGTGGAAGATCACCTGCAATTAAAAACTGGAGGTAGAAGCTGGTTATTTTTAATTGACCATCTTTTTGTGATGCTGTCCCCAAAAGGCACCAATAGCTGGAATAGGGCTTAGATTCCCTGTTAACTTCTGGCTGATCATGAAGCTCTCGAAATCTGATTCAGGCTATCCATAAATTGCAATTATCAGTGCATGCTAGGGAGCTTCCTCCAGAGACAACCACGATCCAGAACACAATCTAGGAAGTTTGTTATTTCTTTTCTCTTTCAACCCTTCAGGCTGCTGCCTTATCATTGAGGGTACCTGAGGCCCTTCAGACTGAGCTGATTCCTGCAAAATAACTTAATTGAGTGGCAAACTAAGTTTCTTTGTAATATATATGATGAGTGTGCCACCAGTTTTAAATGACTATCATTACCATTAAAATGTCAGGATTTTCTCAGTGTTTACTGCAGAAACATTTGGGGGTTTGGCAGTACCTTCTTATACTGCATCTACTCAGGCGGCAGCAACTGTGGGATGATTTTTTTAAATTCTTTTTTTCCAGCAACTATGGTCTGTGTTTGTGTTCACAGAACTGCCCTTAGGCTGGGTTTGCATGCATGTGTGTGTGTCTTCCAGGTTTAAAAGATCTGTGAGTGCAGCTAAACTTTCTGACAGGCAACTCCAGTCTTGTGAATCTTCTGGTGGGAAAAATCCCCTGCAACTGTAGCAGCTGCTCCAGCACAGAAAGGGCCTAAGCAGGAATCCTGGACAAGGGGAAAATGGTGCCCAAAAGACCTTCATTTCCCCAAATTGCTCTGTAGCTATTAAGAGATGATTTATATTAGGGTGGATCTAACATATATTGGGAACTAGACCATTGCCCAAGACTAGGCTACGTGCAATGCAAAGCTGTGTATATCCTCATACACATCTCCCTGTGTAATTGCAAATTGCTGTCTTTGTGCTTGAAAATGTAAGATTTTTAATAAAATACTCATTGTAGAATGATGTACAGTTCGGATCCATCACTGAAAATCTTAGGTGCCACGCACTATATCGTTTTATCAAATATTCTTGCAAATTATTTGGGTTGTTTCCAGGTTTATTTTTACTATACAGTCAGATAAATTATTTCCCAGATAAATTAAGTTCTAACGAAGTTTTCAGCAGGGTCTATTTTAGTTGCACTCTTACTTTTCATTTATGTTAATAAAGTAGTGCAAGAAGCTCATCTTTATGCTGATTATGGCATTTTGTATTTGATGGGTACCTCTTGGTCAGCAATAGCACAGACATAACATTAGAAGTTAAGTAAAATTCAGCAAGTATTTCGGGTATGCACTCTTTACTTGTAATTAAAGCTACATTAATCTCTTTCAGAAGGGATATTGCTAACACCTCACCTAAGTCATAAAAGCTGTAAGTCCGATAGTGAAGTAAAATCCAGTTTAAAATGACTTGATTCTATGTAAAGCTATTCACTAAACTTTAACGCTTATATTGATTCTTTGGAGCAACAAGAAAAATGATCAAATCTGAATTTCACTTTAATAAGTCTTAGTGCACGTGGCTGAAGCAAAGTCTTGCTCTTTAAAGTTGCCAAACCAGTGCACAAGATTGTTCTACTGCCAAAAGCTGGGGGTTTGCCCCACTGCTACAATCCCTGGCTGAAAGCTCTTCCAAAATTATCTTTGTGATTAGGAACTCTCTGTTAATCTCTGCTAGACAGTCCAAATGTGTTTATTTACCACCATTACTTGGCGCAAATTCTTCTTTCCTGGTATAGACTCTGAGCAGCATTTTGTAGATTATTATGTCCCTTATTACCTTCATTTCATTAACCTCTTTCAAGTCTCCCTTGGATAGAGGAGCTATCCGTCCTCTGTTGTAGCAACATCTTATGTGCCTGCACTACTTTCTGTCTTTTGAGGGCATGGAGGTCCAGAGCCACAGTGAGCATTCCAGCTGAGATAGCAACAGTACCTTGGGTGCCAACGCTAAACCCATTCTCTAGACATATCAGAATTATATAGCCTGATGCACCTAGAGGTCTCACTGCAGCTTCACAGCTGTCTTGTACTAGCAGCTCCATGATAGATTCTCCTTGTCTCCTGGTGACTGTTGCCATTACCAGACTTCAAAAAGTACACATTAGTTTTTGTCCATGTTTCACTGACCAGATTCAGAGACAGGATCACACTCAGAGGTATACAGACTTCTAACATAACTTGCTATCTATCCTATTTCCCTCCTATTAAAGCTCTAAGTTGCCATTGTCTGCATATGTCTACTATATAACATTGCTGATGTTGCAGCTGCTTTTCTGTTGAAAAATAGGAGCTTTTACCCGGTTCACTTGTATGCCGTTGGGCTAGGCTTTTTATGTAAATAAATTATGTAGAAATGAAAGAATCTTCTCATAAAGTTTAAAAAATATGCAATAGAAGAAAGTGTGAAAAGCATTATTCCTGCTTTTCCATGGAGAAACTGGCACATATGTGTATCTGAATACAGATTTTGATTTTGCGTTACTTTGGAGATCACCAGGTTATAACATAGCACGTCTAAAAGGTTTCTGTGAAGATGGGCTTGTCTCTTTAATATCGAGTACCTTAAGAAGAGGCAATAGGTGGTGATTTGGGTCATTTTTTTGAAACACAGGAAGTTGGAGTTCAAGGTTTTATATTAGAACAGACTGGGAACATTTGTAAATCACAAAAAAAATTTCATAATATAAGATACTGTTTCTTGCCCAGATCCAAACCCATTTACACATTCTTTTTTTGGTACAAGAATATGAGAATCGGAAGAAACCCTTGTACTGGTATTTTCTTGTGATATGTATTTTTGAGCACAAGCTGTGATGTTAATCTAATATACGTCTCTCTCCATTAACCAATCGGCAAATTCTTCTTGAAACACTGCTTTCACATATCTGAGTACTGGAGTTTAGAATGCGTCTAAAATGTCTGCTTATATTTTTCTGCTCTTATGCTTGGTTGGGTAGAATTCTACGTATTTACAGGATTTGCTACATAAGTGCTATTGTAATTGGAATCTTTCCTATGTTCTACAGCCTAGATTTGTTCCAGAAAGTCATTCTCAAAACATCTATAGACGTATGTTAAAAACACCCCTAGAAACCTCAAAATGTCCCAAACCCAAATTTCAAAGCAACTAACACCATCATGGGTTTCACTTGCTGAATGCCAGTAGTAGCGGCCAAAACTTAAAAAGGATAATTAGAGAAATTGTTCTCACAGAGGATTGTAACAATATCTTGGAAGAGCTCAGAAATCAGGCAGTCCAGGAATCTGCTTCCTGTGTAACTGGTTCCCTTACAGATTTGCTGCACTCTGCTTTTTCCTCTTCCCTCAAAGCAATTTTAAAGGATCCAATAAATTCAAACACTACTGAGAAGAGTCTCAGACCTCATATTGAAGTCAGAACTATTCCAAGGAGAAGCAGATAAAAAGAGGAAGACAAATGTGGCATAAAACGTTTACACTGCCATCAGCATTTCTATCTGCATGTAAAAATCAGGAATCTGGACCAAAAGACCTCACCAAAAGCCAAACTAAAGCCCAGCTAAAACCTACACAATTTTACCTATTGTCATTATTTACACTAGATAATTAACAGAAAAAAAATAATTAAGAACCTTCAGAGAATTCACACACAGCTTTGCATGTTGTTCTATTTAGAAACAAAAGCTTTTAAGACAGGTGCTTTCCCTCATGGTTTCTCAGTGCCCGGTGCTTTGGAGAGCAGGCACCACAGAAGGCTGTCCTCCAGCTTCCCAGGCATGATAGTACCGAGCATGACACTTCCAGTAGCTGGTACCATAGTAGGTAAATACTAAAAGAGTATGAACTTAATGATAATTATCTTCTCACTCAACCTTACATATTCACTTAGACACTTCTTCAAAATTCAGTACAGTGTGGTCAGTTCACGCTAGCATCATCTCTGCTGCTGAGTTATAAACTTCTCAGAAAACAAGGCTATAATTACAGCTGGGTGACACCAGAACTTTCCATGGCTGAACATCTCACAGGACAATTTCTGCATGAGATTTCATGCTTTGAACTTCTTCCATCAGCCTGGATTTTTGCAGTCCTCTTTTGCCAGTAATTAAAAGAATAGTTATTGGTAAATGACGATAAAAATGAATGAGTTTCATTTTTAACAGCAGAAACGGTAAGATAGCTCACTTCTTATTCTTACTATTGAAGTAAAGGATAGAGAAAAGTGGCCAGTGGTGTTATCTGCAATGTTCCGTTACAGTGAGTGATAGCTACTGGTTTAGAGAAGAGGGCATTTCATATCTTCTTTTGCTTTCTATCACATCTTTTCATTAGTAATGACTGAACCTCAAAACCACCTGGAGATGGTGCAGATGAGCACTTTTAAGCTTGGATGGTTATCTGGAGCTTATCTGAACAGCTTTCATCAGCAAAATTGTGACGGGAATTTTCTAAGCACTGCTTTTCTGATTCTTCCTTTTCCTGATTAGGCATTGCAAGAACTTGGCTGCTGCTGCATTTGCAACCTATCCTTCTCTCTTTCTCCAGATGGAATGTGAACCAAATCAGATTATTTCATCTGGTTTCCCAAGAGTCTCAATGGGTGCAAAATTAGCACTGTGACAAGATGACAATAAATAAAGCTATTCTTAATCTCCAGGCAAAAATAAGAAAGATAAATAAGTCCACAAAATATATTAAGTTGTTCATATCTCCTCCTCCACTCCCTTTTCTTCCCCATTTATATAACAAAATAAAGAAATGGCAAATTCAGATCATGTACAAGAAATAGCTTCTAAGGTTTAGCTCAACTAGATTGAAAAATAGAGGGAAATGAAAGCCTGGTTATTTGGGTCAGTTAAAATTGGACAAAACAAATCGCTGGTAAACAGAACATAGAGGACAATTTTGAACTGCCTGGAGGGAAAATAAGATGACCAAATACAAGCATCCAGTTCCAGTATGTTGAATCCCCCTACACAGTAAACAGCTTTTACTAGGCACAGATGTGAACAACCGAAAAATCACATGCCCAGTTAACACTTGTTTCCTTCCCCCTGGCTCTACCCACCAAAAGCATCTCTATCCACTCGCAGGTGCTACCAGCTGTCACAGGTTTCTCTGAAAGAGAAAGAGGCTGTGGGGAAAGGACTGTGGGTTCTTCCCAGGATGCAGAGACTCCTACCACTGACACCCCCATGTCAGACATCGGCAGAACCTAAATGGCTACTATGACGCATTTAATCCCCCTTGCAAAGTCAACATAAACTGGGTTATGCCTCTGACAAACAACGGCAATAAAATTATTTTCTTAAATATTTTTAACAGGTTTGGGTCACCTAATATATTTAGCAATTAAACACCTTGTAGTACTTTCCTTCCTTTTTTTTTTCAGATTTGCTATGGGTTGGGTCTTTTTTTGAGGAAACACATCAATTAACAGATATTGCCAAAGGCAGAATTTTTGCTCAACAGCTGTTCTTTCACTATAAAGAAAGCAGCAGAATACATTACAGACAGAAAAAGCGTCCCTCACTATGCACTGGAGTTAGATAACAGAGACCAAAAAGAAGTTCCAAGAGTGATCAGCCCCTGATACTCATTTAGTAAAATTTCTTTTCCCTTTACATTGATTTTTCTACTCTGAAATGTGACATGTAGTTCAAAATACCCCATGTGACATGTCAACTTCATTTACCCACTGCATTTCTAATGTTTTCTCCATACTCTTCCATCCCATCACAGCAATTTCTGTATGCCACAGCATGCTATCATGTTTTATGCAGAATTTCACAGTGAATTCAATGGTGACTAATGCCTAAAAAGAGCTGCCACAACATGGCCCTGCCTTTTATTATGAAAGCAGACACCCAGGAGTTTTAGATCTAGTCTGTAAAGAGGAACACTGCTCTAATTTCTATCATTTGTTTAGAAGTGTGGGAGGGGATCCACAACAAAATCTCAGTTCCAAGTGCCCATCAAGCATTCATATCCAGATTTGAATTTAGATCTAGGATTTATAACAGCTTCTTACTTTTAAACTGGTCAAAACAAATCTGCTGCATTCAGCCATATCTCCACAAGTCCAGAATTTGTAGATATGGTGGAGCAACAGCTTTCCTAGAAGTCCAGAGAAGCTCACTTACTAAAGTTCACATATGAAACAATGTCAGTCTCTCTGGTAACTTGAATGACAAATTTTACTTCACTGTGAAAAGTTCTACTATTCCCCCATATATAAGCAGAAGACAACAATCTGTTGTTCATCAGTTAGCTACTACGTAGACCTACATTCAACTAAAAACCAAGTAATTATATTTAAACTACATTGACATTACCCATCCAGTATAAGAAGATGCAAACAATATAATCCCAGTTTATAAAAATACTAAAGTTATTAGCGGAACATTTTCACAATTTCTCACATTCAGCAAGGTTTGCAGCAAGAGTTTGGTAACATAAACATTCAGGAGTTGGGAACTTGCCATATTACCGGCTTTGCAAACTCCCTGTACTTTAGAAAAGTCTTTTAGAGTGGAAAGGAGGTGGCAGTGTCTTTTCTTTGTTGACTCTGAAGACAGTACAAACAATTAGCTCACTTGGGGATGGATCATCTTTAATGCTTCCAAACAGGAATTTGCCAAATTATATACAACATTAACTGTTTTTCCTAGTGCAGGATGATAGAGTTTTCCTTATACAATTATTTTGCATTCTTATTGCACAATACTGCTCCTTCAAACACAGAATGTCAACTACTATTTTGACATTCCCTAATTTTTCCTTCTTATTTCATAAGAGCAAAGACCCCTTAACAAAAGGGAAAGTATTTAACTAACAGGTAAAAGATTAGTGCTAGATGAATCTACACAGGTTCATAGAAGCCAATCTCCCCTCAGAGTTATGTCAATGCTGAATATATATACACCTTTCTATACTGAATTCTGCTCTAAAGGTCAGGTGTGGTTTCTGCTTAGCAGTCTTTCTTTCCCGTGGCTTTGAGAAAAAAGAAACTAAGTTGCTACACCATTATTTCTCCGTTTCTCTTTTGGATATGTGGGGTTATGGAGGAGCAAAACTTATGGGCTACACATATTTTTATGGCTTCAAGATTTAGGAAGCTGATGATCTGCATAGTAAATAACTCTCAAAGTAGTTCACTTCAGTGGCAGGTAAATTGCATTACTTGAATTACATCTTTGGGTGATGAACCTGTAAAGCCAGGAAAGGGTTGGTCTTCTGGACATCGGAGAGGGAAAGCGGAGATGATTATGACTGTTTGTAGTAAAAAAGAAAGGAGGGATGGACTATATGCCAAAAAGGTGGAAGTAGATTACAGGGCAGAGACCTGTCACTGGTATCTGAAGACGTCGAGAAGGAGCAGTTGTGGAAGTATGAGTTACAGTACTATTCCAGGAAGGAGAAATAGTCTTGTAAAAGAGCTGGAAGAATGTAGGCAGCATGGAGATTAGCTTCTAACTTGGGCTGTACTTTATCTTCAACAAAAATAAATTTACTGAAACTTTCCCATGCATTTAGATCAGAAATAAGTATATCAAACATTGACTCATTCTTAGATTGCTTTTTAAAATGGTTCAAAATTACTTTCTAATTCCAAAAGCCACTAGGCATGCATTACTGGCATTCAGACATTCAGATGAAAACACAGGTAGATGACATACTTCAAGCTTTGTTAACTGCATTTGTACCTGCTGCCTCCTCACGTGAAATCAATGCCTGAACTCCCACAGAGTTTGATGGGAGCAAGATCAGATCTGCTCTCTGTCACATCAGTAATTGCTACATGCATTAAAAATTAACAATCTAATTTGGAGGAGTGGCTTGTGGTCTGAAGCTTTATTGGGTTAAAAGTGATGCTTCCAGCTAGAAATATGGTTTATCTGTAGATAAATTCACCACTTCCCATTACTGCTAAAATGAGATCTCTCTCCCATCTGTAATGTATCATGTACGAAGTCCCTGATCCAATGATACACTCTTAGAACTGAAAATTTGGACTGATGTTTTGCTTGAGATAATACAAAGCTTTCTCTTCCCATCAGTAGAAATTCATGCCCTGTCTACACAAAACTGTTCAAGTACTCAAATAATTTAGTTGAGAGAAAAGACAACTAATGCAATTATTGCTGAATGGTGTAGATATTAATGTCTCCTGAGCATACTAAGTGCCCAAAAACCAACTGCAGCTTCTTAGAAATAAACCTTTAATCCTCTGCACCCCTCTATAAGAAAGAAAATCCACCTGGGAGCTTACAAAGACAGAAAAAGTCAAATTTTTATTCAAATTACCAGAGAAGAGCTCAGTTCATACAGATCATTATTTTCTCCTTGCTTCTAAAACTCTTCAATGCATTCAGAGATAACAAAATGCACCGATCTTATCTCTCTAAGACATTTTACAGTTTTATGGTCATACTACTCACAAATCTGGCTTACTAGTCTCTAATTAATATTCCAAAGCTAAAGTCAATATAATTATGACCTGAAAATTTTTAATCTCTTCGTCTTGAGAGTTTTTATGTTGCTATGTTAAAAATAGAATCCTAAGATTAGATCAGAAGGTGAAGAGACAAAGGAGACAAACTGAGTTCCTTATTCATGATCCTATAACATACCCTTAATCATATATTTCACGTATGTGTATGCATGTATATGTGCTTTTACATGCAGTTATATGGTATTAGTAGCAATGCACAGGTACTTCAGATAGGAGCTTGCAGAGTAACCATCCTACTTCTTAATTCACGGTAGGCAAAATAAGGTGAAACCAGGCTATGAGCAGGTGGTTTGATTGAATCAGCTGCTAAAACTCACAGCCAGTTCCCAAACTGTCTACTTAACAGTGCCTCCAACAAGTCCTGCTGTCCCACAGTGCCATGCCATCTGTGCTTGCTTAGTGTGCAGCTTTTCCTCCTCCTCTTTCACATGTTTAGACCCCAAAGCCTATATTTTCTGGCCCTCCTCCCAGGGTGGTTTCTTATTACTATGGCAGCACACAAAGATAGGATAAAAGTATGTCACCTCCGTACACAAAATATGATTTCTGTAATGAATGCATTTCTTCAGGCAAATCCTCTCTTAGCTGCTCTGTTATATTTTAGGATTACTGTTTTAAGTTGCAGTATATTAAACTGTCACTTAAAAAAAAACCCTGCAGAAATGAAAGCGCTGAAATCGATGAGCAATAATAACAGAGCTGATCACCATGAAGATTTTAAAAAAGCCAGTGGTAACACTGGGATGTACGGGATGTATACAACAGACCCTCACAATTTGGCATGCTCAATTCCCAGTAGTATAGATGAAGCAGACAGACTCTCAGGACATGATCAGATCTTGAATTAAAGGAGCTGAAGAGGTAAGTATTTCATCTGATTTACACGATCTGTACCATAAGCCTACTGGGAGGCTTTATAACCCCACCAAGACAGGCTTAAATTCTTATGATGTGTCAGGAAGGTTGTTTGCCTCCTAAAGGAGAAACGCATATATTCATACAGTCTTTGAGGCTCTTTAAGAATTTTAGACACCTTCCCTAATTTTGACCGAATTTGATAGATTTCTGCATCCACGAATCATTAAGATGTCTGAGTAAAGAATGAAAGCCCACCAGGAAGAACAGCTGCTGAGTGTGTCCACACTTCATTAGACTCCAGAAAAATCTGCATATGCAGCTTCAGGCAGAGCTCAGCCCAACCCACTATTCAGCCCCAAAACAGTCCATGGGAAAGAGGTTTCGTTGCACAGTGCAGCCAGAGGTTATTGACCACTGGAAAAGGAGTGGTTCCAAAGCTCAAGTCTGGCCTCTAAATTTCCCAGGGTACTCAATTTAGGAAAAAAAAAATGTGAATTCACAGGTTGCAAAAGGATGGAAGTTCAAATTTGATCATATTTTTCCAGTGTCATTTTAATTCATATGCAATGACTGTGTGCCTCCTGGAAAAAGGTTTTTAGCTGACCATAGATGGCAATAAAAAAGCACCTCTGAATTAATCTGCGTTCTCTCCCTTATGTTTTCTCACTTTTCCAGCAGCAACAATATTTCATTAATAACTAAATGCTGTATAACAACTCATAACTCAGCAGCACAAAAACTTTATAATTATAAATAAAGCACAATGGGAAAATGCAGACGTCTCAATAAGGCTAAACAACATATCAAAACAAATGGAAGCTGTTCCGTACATGCAGAAAACCGCTGCAATGACTATATGATGATTCCTTTTCCTGTGTAATTTCAGATATTAAATTCAGGCAATTAGATTTCTGAAATAGTTAAGTGAATGCTTGTGAACAGGTTTCATTTTACAGGAAATATAAGGAGAAAGACAGATGCTTAGAAAACATGTGACTGTCCTAAAAACCTTCTGAGGAAATGCGTCCATGAATTAAACTTTACTGGGCTATGGAAGCAGTAAGTTGCAAGAGATCACTTATTGACCAAACTCTGCTTCTGTAAAATCAGTAGTGAACACTCATCATAGTCAATAAAAATAGGCTGGGATCAATCCTAAATATTTCCAGGTTTCTTTGTATGCAGTTTATTACTTAACTGATTAAAAATAAGAATGTATCATCATTTGTTTTAGAAAAATACTGAGTATTTTAGTGGCAGTATAAAAAAACCAAAATAGGTTTCTTCTCAAACACTTGACTTAGTCTTGAACAATAAGACTTCAGTCCTTCACCTCACATGGATTAGCAGAGTTATGTCTCTTACACCCCTGCCTGCAAGGTACTAATGTATATGTATTCTCCCATTTTTTGTCTGTCTCATCTAATTAGACTGTAAACTTCCAAGATGCAGATTGTTTCTCTTTGATGGTAGAAAGAACCAGATAAAGATTATGTTTTCAGAATAAATATCCCTCAAATGCTTTAAGTTGGAGATGTGTTTCAAAAGTGTAGTTGTACAAAATCTTATTTCTTAGGTTTCTAAAATTGTGCTGGACAACATTGAAAACAGCTTTATCTAGGAGATAAATAATTTCTTCTTCTGCTCTTCAGTTAAATCTAGATGTGCCAAGTTTCTAATCTCTACAGGATTCCATTGGTTATTTATTACCACTGGAGAAGATCAAGTACCATTTAAAAGTTAGAACAATTTTCACAAATTCAATTTCCACATGGTCACAACGTATACCTCCCCAAACCTTCTTCAAATCTATTCTGTCTATATTTTTCTTGTTAGAGGTGCTAAAATTTATTGACAGTCCAGTGACTTCGATTTGGGTGAACTTAAATAAAGGTGAAAGGAGGTTATAAGGGAGTATCAAGTCCCAACACCATTAAAAAGGGGGACATAAAGGGAACATCCAAAGTTTTGATCATGCAGCCTTGAAAAGTAGAATGGGTGCTCTAGTTGAGTTGGTGCTAGTCGGCAACACCAAAAAGAAAAAAAATGTCATGACTGAGCATAACGAAGCAGAGGAAGTCGCAGATCTGGAATTTACCTCTAGTTTTAATGTAAAGAGAAAAATAAGCCACTAACAGCCAAAACCTCATTGTTCCTCATAGCAGGATATTCTGACTCGGCAGGATATCAAAAATACAAGTAATACTCATACTGGGCACTGCCTTAGCATAATCTGTGCTATGGTTAACTTTATCTTACTTATACATCTACTAAGAGAATGCATTAAAGTCTGATGGCATTTCCATGTAACTTCGTGCATGCTTGACTTGAACAATATAGTAGTTAAGTTACTCTTCTGTTTGCGGTATTTTGGGCCAAAAGATCATTTTTCTGAACAGCACAGCTGAACCCACAAAGAGAGTGGTTCTGCCTGAGACTTCTGCTACATTAAGGACAGCAGCTACCCCTGCTTGAGAAGGTCAGTGTTAGCTTTGTTTCAGAGTTCTGTTAAAAGTCAGGCCTATGAAGAATGAGGTATTGAAAGCAGCTTTTAGATTTAATTAAGCATAAAAGTTCTGCAAACTTTCAAGACTGAGCTGAATCATATGAAATTCAACATGCGCTAAATATTATTTTTCTCAACAGGCTGCAGGGGAGTGTTCTAATGATTTTACTTAGATTGAGCCAGCAGATACCCAGAAAAGATCGGTAATTGTTCTTTCTAATTTAAAAGATTTAAAATTGTTTCAAGTATTAAAGCATCTTTTACATTACCAAACAGAGGATACAAGGCACAGGGAAGTTAAAATACAAGATCCCTTTTTGAACATGAGTTTTGATTCTCTGTTACTTTGCTCCTGGTTCTGGGATGCTGGAGAGAGAGCAAAGTGCTTCAAAATAACTTTCCAGGTGTGTCGAGTTTCTATATGGAAAGCAAAACAAAGTGGACAAAAGGAAATATTTATGTAGCTCAGAGATTTTTTTCTGTCATTGGCTTATGAAAAAAAAAAAAACCAAACTGACACAGACCCCCTTGAAAATCAGAGGACTTCACTTCTACACAAATGCTTCATCTCAGAGACTGGATCTTCTGACTTGCAACATGCCTGCCAATGTTTTGCCATTCACCTGGCAGGCAATGGGACGCTTTTGTTATAAACCTTAGCTCTTAGAGATGCACAGTTCTTGACAGCTTTACTGAGGCTAGTTACTAAATACTAGTCACCTAACGGCAAGGACCCAGAAATTTTCAGATTCATCAGTCCTGTTTAATGGTTGGCAGAAGGGAAACTGGGAAGACTTGTGCAAGTTTCTGTCCACCAGTGCTAAGGCTTTAAAAAAATGCCTAATTTTAGCTTTTTGGCTTCCTAAGGATGGCCCTAGGCAGCAAAGGATGCATGAAGTCCTTGTCAATTTTATGAGTCTTTTCTGGGAGCCTAGAGCCAAAAAGAGTGTGAATTCCCTTGGAACATGACTTGGAGTCTACCAGGAAATTGAGCTAGTCATACCATTTGTGTGAGGGTAGGTTTCAATTAACTCGGAAGTCTAAGATTCAATATGTTCTGATTTTTGAGTCACTTCTGCTTGTAACTTAATGCGTCGGCTTGATAATATTAATATTTAATAAGCAATATGCTTATCATTCTGGGAAGAATGAAAATGGGCAATATTCTGAATTTCTTATGTCTATTGTACATGGAGAAATATATTAGAACTCATCTTTTCGCTTATGGCTTAGGAATTGTATACTCTTCTCAGCAATCGGTATTTCACTTAGCAAAGGACAGCACTTTATAACTATTAAATGCACTGCCTTAGGGAGGTGGTAACCCATTGACTTGACAAGTCTTTTAAAAAATGCTATAGTCAAACAGCAAGGCAGGATACATAGGATTTATCTGAGAAGCTGAAAAGTCCCTAATGACCCCAAACACTTCAGGCAACACTAAGAATAAAAGTCATTTTGATGAACCTTCAAATCACGTATAAATCAGGAGAGAATTTTTGTGTCCAAATATTTTTAAAGGCATATATTTCTATTGTGTCTTCCTTTTCGCCCTCTACAATTCCCAGGACATGAAAATATAAGAAATCATTGTGTTAACTGATCTGAATTAAACATTTTTTTTTTTCCACTTTGGCTCTCTAACTTCTTTTTTACAGCTTCAATGGGAAAATGGCAACCTTCACTAATTTTCCTCTCCCATGCCTTACAACACGACATGTTTT
The DNA here is from genome assembly GCA_013389865.1 of Piaya cayana. NCBI lineage: Eukaryota > Metazoa > Chordata > Aves > Cuculiformes > Coccyzidae > Piaya > Piaya cayana. The sequence continues at coordinate 115,366 of WAAB01017699.1, forward strand.
TGTGGGATAAGTTAAATTTACAAAGAGCTAGACAAAAATGATGCTTTGCCACTTGACTGCGTCAATACTATGCTTGTATTGAAGATAATTTTAGCTATATGTTACATGTAGAAGTGAGAAGAGTAAGGAAGTTCGGGGTGCTGGTGCCTGTCAGTGTGCTATTCCAACAATAGTCTGTAATTAATGCTGAGTGAGCAATAAAGACAGACCCGAGAGAAAGGCAAATCTGCTTGTTTTCTTTTCAGTATGGATGGCTATGCAAGTGGAAACCAGGAATATTCTGACAATGCAGCTAAGATCTGGAAACTGTACATCTGTTTTGATCATTTGGATCCCAGCATTCATAAAGATGAGCAGTTTATTATGCTTAGTGCTATTTGTCAATACATCTTTCCCTATTTGTCCCTGCTGAGATTATGGCTGCTACAAAGTTAACAGCTGGCACCAGCATTGACAGCCCAGGGCCAATTTATGGAATTCAGCTGGTAAAATACTGACCACTTCTGACACAAAAGAATGTCACTCTCCAAGCCATCAAACTCACTGCCCTTCTGTTGCTTCCTTTTCTCTTTTGGCAAGAGCTACTGCAGTGTCTGCTGTTTGCCAGAGCTCTGAACTCCAGCAAACCAGCAACGCTCCCACCCCTCCCACAAGCTTAGAGGCTTTTTGCCAGTCATTCCCCTAGTTTTCCTTCTGGCAGATGGTCTGCTGCATCTCAGCTGCATTTTGTGCCCTGACTACCCCATATTAGCACAAACTGCCCACTTAAAATACATGCAGAGGTAAAAAAGTCCGTTTGATTGTTGCATGATGCCTGGAATAAACATTCTTTTAATTTATTGTTTGGGGTTTGTTTTAAGAATCACTTATATTAAATTCTAGACTTCTCCTGCTAAAGGAATCTGTTTTATGATTGCAAAAGGAAAATTACACTTAATACATTTCTTTTCTTAGCTTAGTGAGCTTAAAAATATTAGCAGGCTTCCATTTTCCTTCCACCACAGTCCCTACATGCGTGATCTCTCTGAGTACAACTAAGACTTTGTACTATGGGTGCAAAGATCCTCCTCCCTGTATTCATGGCCACACTGACAGACCTAGGAGCATCTCATACTCTAATTTGACACGGAGAACTCCTGCATAGACTTACTGCCACACATGTTATAATTAGCATCACTGAGAGGGGCATGAGACTGAGTGGACACCAAGAGAACAACTTGTGATATGGAGCTTTACAAGTATGTGTACTGATGGGGTTTTACAGTGGCACGTATCTGATAAACTCATAGTTATGTCTATACTTGTATTTCTACTTCTCTAGTATAAAATTCACAGCAGGAAGTCACCTGCTTTATTCCATCTTTTGTGTTCTTGTTCTGTACATCAGCATCCTGTAGCTTTAGATCTCTACCACACCATTTGCTGACACACAAAAGCAAACAAGACACACCAAATGCCTCTGGCTGGCTCAGTTCATGATACTTTGTCTCTCACATTCCAACTGGAGCTGTTTGCAGAAATTATTCTGATATCAGACCTAGTCAAAGAAAGGACAAAATTAAGTACAAAAATGGATTGAGGTTAAAATTATTTATTTGGTCTACTACAGTTAGCAGTATCTCCTTAAAAGAAGGAAGAGACCTAACCAGTTAATACTTGAGAAAAATAGAATCTCCAGCTGCCAATAACACATCTGAAATCAAACAGGAAAAGTGCTAAATCACCTATATGCCTATTACAAAAATGTGCAGCTTTTTCTGCTTGTTGAACATGTCCATCACTTACTGTGCGCACACAAAATCACAAGTCAAGCTCTTGTGCCATTTTTTCCAGTGCGCTCTATACCTCTGAATAGGCAGGGCACAGACAGACATAATTGCCCCCATTACCAAAATGTTTTATACTTCCACTTCACCACAGTAGATAAGAAAACTTTCTGCAAGGCAATGGAAAATCACATTTTTTCTGCATAGCATGTTTCTGTTAGTCAACTTACTCAAGGGGAAGGAAAGCGCTCTTACAAGGCTGGTGGGACCTGAATGCCCTGTTTGTTCCTGGAGGACTGCATTTCTGTAAAGAATTTTCAATAGAGTCATGCTTGTTACAGCTTTGCATTGCAGCTTTTGGGAAGGTTTCACAAGCTCGACTGTTCAATAAATAATCCTTCGGAGCCACAGAGTGTTCAGAAAAGCTTTACAAGTTGGCAACTGGTATGCAGCACAGCCATTCTGAATAGATTTTAGAACATGCAGATCCTGCCTGGGCAGAGAAGAAAGTGTCATTTTACTGGGAAATGGTGTAAATTATAGAGGTAAGATGTAAATTTCCCTAAAATGCTACTTTTTTAATGTGGCTGAGTCTCTCAAGTCCTTCGAAGTGGTGCAATGTGCAAGTAAGCTCTTCTGTGCAAGACATCAACAAATATTTACAAATACATTCTACAAATAATATTTAACAGAACTGCATTGCAGGCAGCCTGCTGGCATCTTGTTTACACGGGCTGTTTCACTTCTGTCATTACCTAAACCCTGAATCACCAAGAAGGAAGGATTTACTTTGCTCCAATGAGGTATGTAACAAAAAAGGAGATTTCACTACCATCCCATAGAAGAAAGTTAAGAGCTGAAGTTAGACTGATTTGTTCCATTGAGAGTCTTTATTTTCACCAGAAGTGTCTGCAAAAGCTAAAGAAATTCTGAAGACAACCCGCAAACCAGCACAAATGTAGGAGGAGTCAAGACTGTGCTGTGACACAAGTAGTCCATAATAGCACAATTTTACTCCTACAGCAGATAACAAACCTACACAGGTCAAGGAGACATCCAGGCACTACACTATCACACTGCTCAAGGTATATAGCCTGTGCTAGCAGCAGCTGCATCTGATAGCCACTAAGAGCCATATCAAAGAAAAAAATAGCAAAACCAGATTAAGAATCACCAACCCAGTCTCCAACACTCAAACTGTGTCCAACAAGCATCTGTAACTCACAGTTTAGGTCTACAACTAAGTATGCCTAAAGCTTGTTTTACACAGCTGCTGCTGCTGCCGCAGTGAAGTCTGTGATAGATCTGAGAAGTTGAGGCTGTTTAAATCTTAAAATGGACTTCCAAAACTGAGCAATCCAATCACAAAGCAAATGTGTATGCAAATTTCATATGAAATATGACAGCCTTTCTTTCTAGGCTTGATAGAGAGATAAGTCCATCAGTGATAATTAGCTGAGGTTAATTCCACCAGCACTTGGAATGTAAGAAAAAGCAAATCACTAATTGAAAGATGAAACTGAACACAGGCATCAGCAATCTGGTCTTTCTGAATGCTTTCTAAAGATGAGAAGAAAGTAATGAGTTAATCTCTACAAAAACAAAAGATATTTTCATTACTGTTCATTTCAGTAGTCACTGTATGACTCTACTGTTGCATATGAATGACTGAACAAAGCTGCTAATGCAGTAGGACAAGATTCTGTTTCTGTAAAAAATTCTAATCTCAAACCCAAGAGTACAGAAGTTGGCTATTTTACACCTGTCACTATTTATTACTGTATCAGTGAAAAAGAGTAAACGTGTCTGACATCTTTTACTCTAATGTTTGAAAAACTACTAAAGAAAAATTTCTAAACTGTGCTCTCCTCACCATTGCTGCTTACCTGCACCCTTCTTGTGGCTTATGAACTGTCAGCATAAGGTTTGCCAATGCAGATTTTTAGTGGCAGGCAGCTGCACCACAGGTAGCCCCAGAAACAAACAGGCAGAGTGCTTTTCGCAGCAGAATTCCTAAAATTATTGCGATAAAAATAGAGCAACATAAGACATCAGGCCCAGAACCCACATAGGCTATCACCTCATTACAATTATTCACGTGAACAGTCCTACAGACAGCGAGGAAATTTCCCAAGCAGTCAGCACTGTGAGGGTGATCAGGTGCCCTTGGAAGGCAAAGATACCTCTGCCCCACGTGGAGTTAGTGGGTACTGAGCAAAGGTTCATCAAACCCAGCCCTCCCCATTTTCTAGCACAAGTGCTGAACAAACCACTTCACTCCTGCCTTCTCTAGCAAACATGGAGCAGATATGTACTTGTGAAGCATGACACTGCACATCCAATTTTGCTGTTTGGAAGAGAGAACAAACCATTTGTGGCAGATGGTAGTCGTGTCGCTTAATGCAATACTGGAAAATGTATATTTAAGATACAGTGATGGAAAGAGCGTATGGACTCAAATAGAATAGAACATGCATTAAGCTTAAAACTTTCAAGGTTTTCCTTTGAAATTGTCTTGTTTTACCAGAGACATCTACTAAAGGCAAAACCATTGCTTGCACTGAGGCCTAGAAAAGAATGGGTAATTCAGATTAAAAAATTGGAACTCATAGTTTCACATAGACACACAGTTTCAAGACGAAAGCTGCAGCCGGTCCTCAGATCTCTCATGCTGCTCAACACTCCTGATACATCTCCTGAGCTATTTTTTAAATGCATGTACATCTTAAGGTCTAAGATCTAACATGAATAATAACTGAAATGATACATAATTAAACATTTTGCACATCAATGTGTGATATTGATGGTTTAAATATTTAATGACTAATATGTTCAGTTAGGTTTAAGCCAAGCTACTGAGTTATTTCTCCCTCACCTCCACTGCCCTACATCTGAGGGTATTGATATAGCTTACACCACAAGTTGAAAAGAAGATTTCAAATCTACTTCCTGGAAGGGTGGTTAAATACTTACTGTCATGCTAAGAAAAGGAACATTCAGACAATAAATTATAAGGAAAAGGCATCTCTTTCTACTAGCATATAATCCACAGCATTGTCTCTCATGCTCAGTTTTCAGCAACATGAATTATTTTGGTGGAGCTCTTAATTTTCAAGACTAGTGGCCCAAGGTATCAGACCCCAGAGCTCCTGGGGCCATATCTCATGTGTCATAAAACATGGTGCCTTCTCTAATGCCAGCATTTATTTGAACCCATTTACTGCACTCAGGTTAGCGATGTCAAGTTCAAGGCCTCCAGGTTGAATAAATCAGTTATTGAGAGTGTTCTCTCTGTACTGCTCTGCTGGCTGATACTAAGCTACTTGAGAAAGAACTGCTCCTTTGGCTCAGTGAGATCTTTATTTTTAGTATTGAAGATGAGAGGGTCTGTCCTTGATGATGACTCATGTCTGGAGGTTGCTACATTTGCAACCTGTCAGGGGAAGTACTACACATGAAAAGTAGAGAAAAAAGTTCAGGAAAAGCAAAACCCCTCTTTAAGTTGCTTTTCTAGTTTTACTCAATGAAACTTTTTCAGGCATATCCTTCTCACTTTTTTTCTTATACTGCGTTTCCCATTACCTTTAAACTTATAGGGTATTTTGAGGTATTACTGAAATGCCTTTTGAATTATCATGTTTATTACACTTCAGTGTATCCAAAGGACTTCTCTTTAGTTCACAAATGGAAACATTTCCTTTCTTCTTTTCCCATCTTTCTTCTAAAAGAGTGTCAGGCATCCCCCCACCAAAAAAACCCACTGAAACCCCAAGAGCTTATCTTATTATCCTTTAAATTACAGTAAGATGTACAACACAGATAAAACTACAGTACAAAATATGTTGAAGGACAAACCACATCATTCACTCCTCTAAACCTTCTGCAGAAGCACTAGCATAAGACAGATTGTCGTGAAGACAGCTTTACACCCTGAGAGATCTAATAAAGCAATGAAAATAATGAAGAATCCTAACACCATAGTTCTGCAGATGTTTGCATTCATGACTGGTATTCATGCTCAAACAACATATCGCAGGATTTTCAAAGATGTTTTAAGGAGGAAGGTACCTAATTCCTTCTGACAATAGTATTGAGAAACCTTGTCCCTTGGTTGATAATTTTACTTGATGTGCCACCTGAAACACCCACAAATACAGGCCAAAGAACAATGAAAAACACATCACACAACTGTTCTAAGCACTGACTAGAGAGACATGTATATTCCAAAGGGATTAACTGGTCTATGATCTGTTGCCAAAGCCAGTATCATACACACTGCATACCATGCTGACTATGCTGTCAGTTGGTGACCATAAATATCTGTTGTAATAAGGGAGATACAGTCAGTTATACAGCTGGGATAGCAATTGAAGGGCACATTCACTGAAAAAAAATCAATTTTAATTAGGAAGACAATTGTACTTTCTCCCAAAGGTTGCCAAGGTCTCAAGATTTATCTTTAAGGTGACGGAGAAGTAATCTTTTGCCATTCTATATCTACTGGGTAGCATTGAACTGTGGAAATATTTCAGGTGCAAGGGAAGACCATAAGGTCCCACAAGGTCTTATAACCCAAGGCAATAAAAATCACTGGCACATCATTAGCCTGTGTCTGCAACAGCAGCTTATGATTATATCCTCTGATTTCTCCAAGCAAAGGTTTGTTCAGCTTATTCTCAAACTAGGTAGCAGTGATTTGGCCTACACTAGGGTCTTCATCCCTATTTATAAGTGAGCTTTGTGCTAGTAGATACCTAGGTTAACTACTATCTACCCTCAAAATAGGGACAAACTGAAAACTTTCAAAAAACTTTCAAAACTTCTTTTTTTGAGGCTCTGGAGCGTGTCCAGAGAAGAGCAACGAAACTGGTGAAGGGGCTCGAGAACAGNGGAATGGTTGGACTCGATGATCCGATGGGTCTCTTCCAACCCGGTGATTCTGTGATTCTGTGATTCTGTGAAATGGAAATCAGCTGCCTAGCTACGGCAAGTTACTTTGTTTGGGGCTTTTATTGAGGACATTTGTTCTAGTAGCTGAGAAAAGAAGCTATAGAGATATTTCTGGAACAGTAACAAGTTAATGCCAAGCCTTTCCATTTTAACAAGGAAAAGCTGGCTGCAGAAACAGGCAGTAGGTGCTTACTGAACGTTTCTAGTTATCAATGCTTCCCTTTCCCTTACTGCCTCTTCCTGCTTTCTCTCCTATAAGTTTTGTCTTTCTGGACTTCCATGATTGCTCTTTGCTACTTGGATAAAATGTCAACAGTCACTATAGCTTCCTGCTTCTTCAGATTATCCCTTCAACACTTACCTTTGTCTGGGAAGCTCACTAGAGTTGCTTTGTCAGCTTAATAAGGTAGCCTACAAATAGCAACAAGTCTCATTTTTAACTTCTCCCTGACAACTTACAAGTAAAATACCCAGTATGTAACTCACAAAGCAGTACCAGAAAGGTCAGGACCACGTGCTACACTCTCATCCTTAACCCTTTGTCTGCTGCAGTCTTTACACCATCAGCTTGCCATGACAGGTCTGTCTCTTTGTGTGTGGATGTGTGTGGCTGTACAGTACGCAGCATGCCTGGTGGAAGGTACTTTTATATTGCAGTGCCCACTATGTCTAATAAGGGAATGAATATCAGCTCCAGCCAAACTACTGAAATATCATAATTGGTCAGAGACTCACCAGTCTGCTCTGATGAACACCACCATCTGTAAAAAAAAAAAATATATATGTATAGAGAGAGAGCACTGGAACTTCTGAAGCACTACTGGAAAAAGATCTGTCAAATTGTTGCAAATGTTCACATCTTCCTGTTCTCCCTACAATGGATTTCTATTACAGACTTCAAACATTTTCTGCTCGGATAACACCCCACTGATGTCAAAATGTCTTCAGCATATAAAACAAGTGCAGACTACATAAGAGAGAAGCGCAGCATGGCTCTAGAGTTTTGCATATTCTTGAGGCAATGTTCTACTTTTTGAGATGTTGGAATTGCCAACAAGTGGCCCAAAGCTGCAGGACCTTCCAGGGTGATCAATCTGCAATTTTTACATGTCTTATTTTCTCTCTGAAATACATCCTATTATATATTACTGTGATGATACTGCTGGGGATCTGTTTCAAATCATAGCCAAATCAAAGAAAAATGTTTCTGAAACAATAAGATATTCCTGTGCCTTTTTGCACACCACAGCAATTTTAAGCTGTGCAATGCATACTATTCTATTTGCTTCTCGTCCAGCTGTGACAAAACTGATCCTGAAATATGCAAACTCTTAGCATTTTCGGAGTGCCGAAAACTCCTTACTTCCACTGACACAACTACAGAGGCTGAGCACCCCAAAAACTGTGATACATTTTTCCAACTTAAAGTTTCAATCTTGAAGAGCGTTACCGTGTCCTTTGTCAGGCATGTGACTAGTTTCAAACCTAACAGTCTTACAATAAGTACAGTGCAGCTGCTAGCATAAATGCAGAATGTGCTAACTAATATCGATCATTTGATACACTTGAGGAATCAGTATCAGTCTGAATTTTAACTAGCTACAAGATAAAGCTCTGGACTAAGACTGAGAACACCTGAGTTCTGTTTTGGTCTTTCTTTGTGATCTTGGAGTGGCCCAAGTGGTGTGAAAGCTGTGGAACTAAACCCACAGAAGGATCTCAGACTTCTGAGGGTTTTTACAGAATAATTTCAGTCATAAACAAGAAATACACTTATTCTTTTCTGTAAAACACTAGTCTTTTAAAAATAGTGCTTTATCATTATAAATGCTGGAAAGCTTTCTGATTGAATGTGTTTACATTCATGGATGGCTTTTTATGGGATTTCAACAAACAAACTTGAGAATAAAATTCAATTTAATTTCAGGAAGAAATGAGAGAGGGTAAATTTAATAGGAACATTGTTCCAGGCATGCTCTATGCCAGCTTGCAGACCTTGAGCAAAGCCAGCAATCTGAGAGCAGCAGGGGAGAGAATGAGAGAGACAGAGGGAGGTAAAGAATGATAAGGAGGAGGGGGGGAGAGCACAGAGAAAGAGAGAGATGAGAGAGGAAAGTTCCTGTCAGAATTTTCCGTGATGAGAGAGGCGAGTTGAACACAAGGGGAGAAAGAGATACAAGGGAGACTCTGAGCTGACTGTGCACAAAATAAAAAACCCAATACATACAGAACAAGCCCAAGACACTATCCAAATTTCAGAATGTTAATGGAAAGACTCCTCTAATTTCTCTGGTGGCACTGCCTCAAGCCATCAAGAAATACAAACCAGTATCTGCCCCTCTTTTCTCCTGGGCTCCACAATATGAAGGGGCTGTTGAACACAGAATGACTCAGTCCGATTCTTGCTATCTAAAGTCATCAGATAAGAGTGAGAGGTATTCCCCTGGGATTAAACAGAGGCTGCTTTTATCCACATGAGTACTCCTTGTGCCATGCTGGCACACCTCAATTGAATAGAGGAAGGGGAGGCAGCTGGATAGCATTGAGCATACCTAACCAATAACTGTAGAAAGAGTAGGCTGTAATATTTCAAGGCCTTTGAACAAAACAATCTCTTTCAAGAGCTTTTCAGCAAGTCCCAGCAAAAAGAAGAAAACAAAAATTCCCCTAAATCCTCTTAGGGCAGACACTAGCCTGTAAAAAGAGCTACAGCTCTTCAGCTAACAATCTTGCTGCTGTTTTTTTCTCCTTCCACCCTAAAGCTCCTGCCTTCTGCTCATTTTGTTTTCTGGACTAGATTGTAAGATCTCTGGAACAATAACTGTGGCATCACATTTGAAAATACACCATATTTGTGTTTGGTTTTATCAAAACTTCTAATGAGAATATCAAGTAGAAAGGCTTCAATCCAGTGATTCCATAAACTGAGCTGAAATCACTGGGACATGCAATGTTCTGCCTGATATGCAGACAAAGGATGGGAATAACTTTTACCTTGTACATGCCAGGAGTTTTGTGTCTATACATCCAGTGCAGAGCCAGTTTGTAAGGCAATTTAGTCACAATATCTTTGCCTCAGATCTTATTAGCTCTTACAGTATTCCCGTATGTTAAATTGGGTGGATAATTTAAATCTAAGATATGCCACTGCTACTCATACTGTTGTTTCTTATTCCAATTGTCCAAATGAAGTACTTACCAAAGTCACAGAGCTTTCTTTTTTTTCTCAGAAATTGTTTTAGTAAAAGGCTTACTCTAAAATGTAACTTCTCGGCAGGATGATGAAGATCAACCTACTCTTGTAGTGAAAGCAGCTGATCTACAATTAATATAGACCTTTAATCTGATATTTATTTAACTGTCAAGGAATTTCAAGCAGCTTTAGCTTATTTTGAAAATTCCTCCCTTCAGCAAGGGAACTTTCAATGGAGAACTGTTTTTCTATTGACGTGTTCTCAGTTGCTACATGGTTATCTTATGATGTACAATGATTTATGAACACAGATAGGATTAACTCTGACCTTGTGAAAACCAGCAACTTCCCTATTCCTTTTCTCCATAACTGAATAACTTACTGGACCCTTAAACAAATGAAAGAAATAACGAAGAGTGACTGGAAACACTGCTGGACTATTTAAGTAAGCTGCAGAGAACTACGCTGGATAATTTATTCTTGTGAGAAACGTAATGATCACCCAGCAAGTTTGGTTAGGAAGGTGGTTTATCAGGCCACCTTGATATAGTAGGGCAAAAAAATACACAGAACACCTACTGATGATGGATTGTGAGGTATATTAATATAGAAAAGGATTGAGATTTACTTTCAATAGTAGATTAAGGTACTCCAATTCAGCCAAGACTAGTTCTTTTAAAACAAGAGGGACCTAGTTTCTTCTAGATAAGGACTTAATTTTTATTGAAAACCTACCACCTTCAAACTGCTTGAAAGTTGAAGCACTATAAAACTGTCAGATAACACCATTATTAAAAGCTTTATTTGACAAATCTTCCACTGCTGGGATAACTTGTGTGTTTGCTTTCTCTCTCACATGAAATAAAATCATTCACTTATGCAAACTGCTGACAGGAAGGGAAACAAATGGGGTTCTCAGCACAGGGTGAAACACACTATCCCCTTTCTGCAGCTTAATGGAAACCATAGTTATTCATAAATCATAAGGCACTCAGACTGGGGAGCTGCTCTACTGCATGTTGCACAGTACTGTGGGAAACGTTTGGGGGAAGGCTCACAGGAGGCTCTGTATGGTATTCTGGAGTAGATGGTAATTTTTCAGGAGCAGCCTACAGGTAGAAAGCAAGTGCATGAAATGACTCAAGGGGAAGAAAAGTAACTGAATAGTATCTGACAAACAAATGCAGGATTTTTAATTTTTCTTTAACTTCCTTATAATAAAAATGTGTTAGTAGCTCTGCTAGATGATCTGATGGTTAACCTTCTATCCGTGACCAATCTTTTTTATTATTTTCTAGCCTGACCTCCAAATTAGCATTAGCTTGTGTGAGCATCCTTGTTTTCTGAGCACTACCTTAGAGAGCAGTCTTGTATGAGCAGCTGATGGGTAAGTTCCTAGTAGCATCCCTCTCTTTGAAGGATTGACTTGCAAGTGGGTCACAAGCACTGGAGAACATTTGTCAGCCTCAAACATCTTTGAGCTACTCTCAGTCTTCAGGAATCTTTGCATCTGGAAGTGCCTGGGGAGGTTTATTGTTGCTTCCTTTTTAAAATAAAGCCTTTAAAATAAGAACAACTTAGGATTCCTATCCAGCTCTCCAGGAAAACTGCAGGGTATACCTTAGTAGCAAGTAGGCAAATTCCTTTCTTTGTCGACCTCCCTAAAACACCACGTCTTGTATACACCTTGCCTTTGCTAAGAGAGTTGCCTTCTCTAGTGACTGGCTTTATTATGCTTTTAAGTGTTGTCTTAGGACAGCCCTCACAGAATGTGAAATCTTGGTGATTCCAAAGTAGGTATGGCTAAAATATTCTGCGGTACTCATGCCTGTAAACTGGGGCAGTGAGAAACAAGGGAAACCTGCTGGGCTCTGGAATGCCTCCGATCTCAACAGGCAAAGGCAGATTGAAAGCAGAAGCAATAACAGATTTCTCATATCAGGTAATATTTTGAATGGAATTTAATAGAGAATTTGAAACTAGCAAGGTTTCACTTAAGATACTAAACAAAATAAGTTTTCTGAGTTGTCACATAAAGGCCAGGAAAAAATAATTACCAATACAGGATGGAGGAAGATCTGGGCTGAATCACACTTGGAGAAATGAGGTTTAAAGTCCAGCTGAGCAATTACAGGAGCATGAAAACTCTAACACACCTTCTGTAATGAATTCTGTCAATCAGAGCAGAAGGTCCTGCTTGAAGTTAATGTTCCTTGAATATCTTCCCTATCTGTTTTAAACTGTGAAGGCTGGACCACTCCTTTGAGATCTGGGAAATATTCTGCCTATCAAAAATGTTATTGGGCACAAGTAATAAAACAGTGGCAATAATCAAATTGCATTTTCAGGACCCTGAGATAAACTAATGGTGCATCACACACTTTTGCCGTGTTCTACTGCTGCATCACTCACACAGTCATTTTCATTGTTTTAATATTCATAATTGTTTTTTTTTCTTACTAAATTTTTTTCTTTCTGTCCTTGTGACACGCCATTCTGGTTCTGGCTGTACAGGATTAGCTTCAATGTCTATCATCAATTGTTAATCTAAGTTTTATTTTTGCTGTGCACTGCATCTCTGAATAAAACCCGAGTTCCTTTCCGTTCGCTCTAGATTAGTGCATGCTGCAGTTTCCATAACATAAATTACATCTCAGCTCAGAAGATATTTTTGGGTTTGATTTATCAGGAAAATATATAAATGCTTGTAAATGCTACCCATCCATGAAAGAAAGATAGCTTGTGAGACCAAGTCTATAGTATTTCCAGCATGATCAGAAAGGTTAATGCACAATTAAGGATAGCTTAAAACACACTTTGCTACAGTGTTTCATGAAAAAAAACTGCATTCATGTTTTTCTCCTTTTGGACAAACCAAACAAACTTTGGTTCCCCTAAGCCTCAATTCTTGTCCTTAGAATTCACTAACAACTTCTGCTCCAGAAACAGACTAAATGAAATACAAAAGCTTACTTTTCTTTTCATAGTAAAAGTTTATTAAAGAGTATGTAAGTTTGACAAAAAAAAAAAGGTGAACATCTCTAAAATAAAAATTTAGAAGGTTTATCATTTCCTAATAAAAATATATGAAAATCTGAGATCAAGTTCTAAGGGGTAGGTATTCTGCAGGCAAAGTATTGTCTCTCAAATGGCAAATGAGTTACAGTAGAAGAGACAGAGGGTAAAACGGGGGTGGGAGGGATGCAAATTGAGTTAAAACAACTAGTCTAAGGCAAGGACAATAAAAGCAAGAAATGACAGGTGTCCTGAGCTCCACTGCTATCCGTGAGTCATCCTGTTTCATAAGTCATTGAGGAAGTTGATGGAAGCAAAACACTTTTAAAAAGACAATGAATTTAATGGCATAATATTCTCAAAACTTTGCTTAGCAGGGAATATTTTGCCTCAAATTGCTATTAATTCTATGGAATACTATTAATTTTTCTGTCATTGTTATAGCTTGTTTGCTTTTCCTTTGAAGCTGAGCTACCTTTTACTGCCTCGTCTATTCCCCTTAAGAATACTGGAAGCCCCTAAAATCTTACTTGTTTATTGCTACTTCCCTCTAGTTTCACTTTTCATTGCAAGCCTGAAAGAACTTCTTAGTTTTCCTATAAGTCATTCAGCTTTCTCTGAAAAAAAAGTCAAGCATGATATCATCTACCTAGTGAGAAATTCAAACTCTGGCATGCTGAGGAACCCTCATCAGGTGGGTGATCTTGTTTTGTGCTTTTGTTCCATGCTTTTGAAATAATATGAGTGTGTGAGAGAGATGGAGAGAGAAGGAGGGAAAGGGAAAGAAGGGTTGAAAAATATATTAAATAAAAATATATTAAAAAATTAAACTCCATTATTTTAACAGACCTTTTCACCCTAAAGCATCAGATGAAAATAAACAAGGGTGACAGAAAAAATGAATGTGAAAGGCAGAAACACTGTGTGCAATAAAATGTTCTTCACAGAAAACCTTTCTGTAGCAACTGAATATTTCATTCTTTCATTTATTCCAGACCCATGAGCCCCAAATTACTGCAGCACTTTAGGGGCTTGCTTTTTTGACTCTAATTGAGCTCATCCAGAAGGCTAATGCTCTCCTTTATCTTGCCTGTGTGCTGCACTGGGCTAAGAGCATACATGAACCTCCCTTCTCCCCCTGGAATCATCAGGTGTGCCTCAGCAGGGACACCAACTTTTGTCAGGGTGTATGGCCAGGACCTTTCTCATCAGGCAGGTTGGCTAACATCTATAAGGAGGCCACAGGGCAATATACAAGTCTCTTCTGGCACAGGAAAGGAGTGTAGCCGGGAGCCCTACTGCGAATCATTTAGTGTTTGATAGGAATGCTTGGACTCGATCTGATGGGTCTCTTCCAACCTGGTGATTCTATGATTCTATGATTCTATGATTTTATTCTGTTGTTCCCCTGCCTGCGTTGTACAGACTTGGATAATGAAGTGTTTTGATTCATTCCTACATGAATGTTGCTACATTGCCTGTTTGGTTCTCATGTAACGTTGGGAGTTCCACTGGAGAAAGCACTTACCGTTCACCATGTTTTAAGCACCATGTCATCCACACTTACCCACAGCAGGCTGAATTGATGCCGTACTGCCAGCACTAATGACCCATCTCTGTGAGAACTCTCATCACTACTAGTACCACTGGAACTGCCGTGAGTTTAACAAGGATGAGAGTTTTGAGGTCACGCATAGAATTTTTTGGACTAGATAAAGCTTTACTGAAGATTTTCAGTCCTTGTTCCCCCCCCACTTTGAGATGGAGAACGTCAGCTGTTCATGTTCAGTTCTGTGCATGAGGATCTGAACCCAAGAACACTCCTGCACTTGTGCTTGGATCTAAGCTATCAGCTTCCACCAAAGAACAAAGAAAATGAATATGATGGAGATACTCAGCAGGTCAGCAATATCTTTGAAGAGAGGGATTTAACTTAGACATTAATCAGTATATAATTGCTTACGTAGCATGCCGTTCTTCACTATTAATGATTTAACATGATGATTTACCAAGGCACTGAGACAATGCCTGGATGGAGGGAGAAAAAGTACAGAAATATAGCCTGTAGTATTCTCTGCCAGAGAATGAATCTACCCATGCAGGAGTGTCAATTTGATAATGAGACATAAAATGTATGGTGAGCCCAAGAGGGTACTTTACATATTGCTATGAGTAATGCTGCTGCTCTCTCTGACGGTTAGACTGGATCAGCTTCTTGCAGATCCAGACAAAAAAATATGGCAACTGCACTTCATCCACAGAAATGGCTACTCACTCAGGATACCATTTACAATAAGCAATTTCTTATCTGGACTTGTGCTAGTTAAAAAAAAAAGTGAAACCAAATCAGATACCAGGTGAAAATAAAACTATAAAATGTTAAGAAGGTTTCCTCTTTTAATATCAACATCAGAAGCTTAATTATTGCCCTCCCTAGCAATTACTCTGTTGCTAGTTTGGCTGAAAAAAATGATATTAGCATGATTTCACCATATCTGATGAAAGAAATTTCCCTTTAAATCAAGATACTCAATTTTTTATTTGTATAGAATCAAATATAGGAATTGTGATCACAAAGTCTGTGCTTCCATAATCCACATCAAACTTTCTTTTTTTCTTTTTGGAATTGAACAGACAAGCTTGGACTATGTTTTTGTGATTTGCATCCTCAAAAAAAAAATCCCCAAGCTTTATGAAACAAGAAATCCCAATCACACCCCCATACCACCTACCATCCAAAACCTTCTTCACATTTGGGCTCCAGTATAAGTGTACTGTCGCCTATGTGAAAAAGTGGTTTGCTTTCTGTACAATTTTAATCTTTAACATCTTGCTGAAATAGTAGATTGCAGGAAACAGTCACTATCTCCAAGCTCCTTTATTGCAAATTTGCACTCTGCACATTTATGTATTAACAACCACAAAATTCTAAAGTAAATGGGGTAGAATTGTGTATAATGAACCAAGCTGTGGTAACATCCTCCTGTAGGTAAGCACAAAACACTGCAGGAATTAATGGATCCAAAAATTGCAAGCATGAGGCAGTAGGTATTTCATATCATCTCAATTATCCATGGTCTAGTTTCTGATCGGTGGAGTGGTACAAATTGTGTATGGGTTGTTTTCTTCAAAGCCAATTAGCTTTTCATTCCTAACAGTAGAATTATTCTAAGTACCCGCCACTGTGTATTGAATCCAGTATGAAATCACTAATCAACATATTAAAGCGTGGACTGATGGAGTTGATGCAGAAGAGCCTATAAAGCTGTACTATCTCATCGAGAGTGAGGTTATGCTGCCGTGGACTAAAAGGTACCTATAGCCCATTTGCAATACCCACAAACGCTGCAGTATCAGAAACATCAGACTGAAGACATGAACCAGAAGTGCCTAGAAGTGTAACAGCTCAAATTGGGATGTTCAGCTGGACAAAGCTGAGCTGAAAAGATCCAAAACAAATGAAACAACATCTCCAAGAAGTTTCTCCCTCTTAAACCTTTAACCTCATTAAACTTTTAATTTCTGTGGACTGAGTTTCTTTCTAGACAAGTTTATGTGAAACAAATAGGGCCTCCTCTTCCACACATGCATGTATAAACTGAAGACAAAGAACATACTAAATGCAAGCACTTACTGTGGGACTTCAAAAGTTGCCTGAACACTCATGCGAAGCACTACCTCGTGATCCGTCTGCAGCCAAAGCAGGCTGCACGTGGGGGGCTCTTAGGACTCCACACAGGTGTTCCATGGTTTGTTTAGACACTGTAACTCTCTCCCAGATGTATAAAGTAACAAATGGCTTAAGTCTGGGTGACACAGGTTTCAGCTTTCCCTGTTAGACTGGAAGTTGTTACATAAAAGAAAGTAGAATTATCAACTGTGCAAAAGTTGGTACTGATCCTTGCAATGGTTTCACTGATAAACATGAAGCCCAGTTCAACCAAAGTCAATTAAACTGGCCTAATAAATAAGAAACACATGTGGCCTAGGAGAGGCTCTCAGCTTAATGTGCTTTTCTGGCAAGGGGGAGTTTGTGAGTTTAGCTTTAGGCAGGAAGTTATAGCACTGCGAGTCTCCCCCACTGCCCGAGAATGCTTAAACTACAAGTGCATTTGACAGTTAACTCTGGAAAAGACATGACATAGTGAATAAAAGCATCTGGCCAAGACATGGCCCCTGGTGGCCTCTTTCTCTCTAAGACTTTTGACTCAGGGATATGGAAGAAAAGGAGAGGGAGAGAAAAATGGATATAAAACTGCTGACACTTCAGAGATGGTATTTCTAACTTATGAAATACTAAAGCTCATTTCTACTAATACACTGTTCACTGGTTAGCATTAGATTCACCTGGGACAATGGACAAAAGGAATTAACATAGTTGCTTTCTATTCCATTCACAAAATCTATTTCAGTTTTAAAGGCAATTTTGTAAATTTCTTGCACCCCTTTTATTTAATCAATTGTGATGTAGAATATTAATTTTAAAATTGCATGAATCTTAAGTATTCGAATACCCCTGTGGTCCTAAACCCTCCACATCAGCCCCATACATTTATCTTTGTTAGCAAGTGACACAGTGCTTAAG
The DNA here is from genome assembly GCA_013389865.1 of Piaya cayana. Lineage (NCBI taxonomy): Eukaryota > Metazoa > Chordata > Aves > Cuculiformes > Coccyzidae > Piaya > Piaya cayana. The sequence continues at coordinate 132,875 of WAAB01017699.1, forward strand.
GAGTTGAGTTAAAGAGTAGAAAGATCACAGCTGCTGTCGTATTAATATTTAGAGAGCAGATTTAATAAATACCATATCTCACTCTATGTTATTATCTGCATTAGTGATACCAGGTTTTAAGGGAATTCAGGAGGAGGTTTCTTATCCATCAGGTTGTCAAAAGCAGACAAGAGGAAAATCAAATGTTCATTTACTCACATCTGGTGTTCCATGGGGATCCATGTTTAGACCCCTACTGTGTTTATCTGTATAAATGGTTTCTATCTATCATCTAAATCAGAAGAATTTATATGTACAGCAAGCAACATCAGATATATGTCCTTATCCACTAACTCAGTATAAAAGTACAAACCAAATGTACACAGCACCTTGTAATTTCTGCTATTTACTAAGGTTATAAAACCCTCTTCCCTCTTTCTTCTGCTTTTATTTTTGCTTGAGGTTCATAACTTGATTTGCAACCAATTATTACTTTCCCCTTTTCCTCATGCCTTTTATTGTTAGACAGATACATGGCTTCTGTTTCTCTTGTACCATATCAAGAAGCTGGAAAATCGGTTTTAAAAAGTGTTATAAATAGGTAACTCTGAATATAACATGAAAGAAAAGCAGATGTATTCCTGGAAATGAAATATTCAAACTAAGAGATATATTGCCTCTTGCTTCAGGGGACCTGCTAGGAAAGACAGAGGTACCATGGCAGAAGCAGTGGTATTATGCAGAGAATCCTGCTAATGCTGCCATTATTATTCTCCCCTCTTTATCTGATCTTTTTACGATGGCAGCTTCCTTCCCCAAGGAGGAGGTAGTAGAATTTTATATGGAAATAAAGTAGTAGAGAGAGACCATGAGCTGATGGATCTTTGATATCAACAGACATTTTGGCTTATAACGTTTTTACATGAGTTAGTTATATCATTCAACTTTTATGCAAATCTGAGTAATTAATATATAAATATTGAGACCATGCACACCTGCAATTTCACTTCCCATCTTAAACAGCTAACCATTACTATTAGTACTCTCCCCCTTCCCAGGCAACCATATAAAAAGCATGTAAGAGGTATATCCTACTGCAATGAATCCTGTGTGAAGGACATACAGGTGTTGCCCTCCTTCAAAATACCTCCCTACAGCACAATAAGCCTTGCTTAGCATTAATGCAAACCCCAGCTCTGTTAAGAGAGCGGCTTCTTTTTATCCCCTGTCCTCCACTAGCAGTCTTTAACCAAGTCAAGTAATATATGTAAAGTTGGGGTATACTGCTTCTCTCTCTCCATATATATATATGTATGTATGTATGTATATAACCTCACTTTGCTCTCTTTCTGTCCTCTATTTCTACACATCAAATGCATTCCATGAGCCACATTAATACACGCACCCTAAATTTGGCTTTCACCAGCACAGCAGACACTAACCAGACCTCTAAATATGTGTTCCCTGCTGACTGTACCATATCAGTTGGAATAATAAAGCAATTGCTTTTTGCAATCCTGACAACAATGTTGTACATTTCCTTTAACTTTCAATTATTAACAGTAATACTATTTTGAATGTCTTATCTGCCTTACTTAAATGGCACTTAGTTATTAATAGGCCACAAACTGCGGCCTGCACTCTGCTGGTAAAGGAATGGAGAAAAGTGCATTATCAATATCAACGGTAGCATACCATTTTGCTGTCTTGGACTCCAACTCATATTGGAACTCCAACATGTCTGGCACAGCAGCACTCAATGGCAGTGTGACTTCATTCAAGCCACGATAGTCCACAGTCAATCTCCGTTCTCCATCAGAATTACGAACAGGCCAGATAGGGCTATTGAAGGGTGAGTGAGTTTTACTGACCACCCCTTGGCTCTCTAACTTTCAAATCAACTTATGAATGGGGACCACAGCATCTCGATTCGTCCGATACTGTCGTCTGTGTTTCGTTGTAGTAGCTATTGGCACTTGCTGGTCCTTGACTCGCAACAATCCCACAACAGAAGGGTCATCTGAGAGTCCAGGCAGGACAGATAATTGCTTGGATCTCTTTTCAGTCACCGTGGCTACGCCAAAAGCCCATTGGTACCCCTTTGAGTCCTTGAAGCATCCTCTTCTGAGGTAATCAATACCAAGAATACAAGGGGCTTCTGGCCCTGTCACAATGGGATGCTTCTCCCACTGGCCTCCAGTCAAACTCATTTCGGCCTCTACTACTGACAGCTCTTGGGAACCTCCCGTCACTCCAGAAATAGGAACAGTCTCTGTGCTCTTATAGTCTGATGGCATCAGAGTACACTGGGCACCAGTATCTATTAAGGCTCGGTACCTCTGAGGATCCGATGTGCCAGGCCATCGAACCCATACCGCCCAGTAAACTCTGTTGTCTGCCTTGTCCCTTTCTTTCTCCTGGCAGAAGGCAGGGCCTTCTGGTCTTGGTCAGAACCGTCATCATCAGATTTTCTTTTTGCCCCACTAGAGGCCTTCTTGTCATCACAAAAGTGGACCTCAGCCTTCTTGCATCTTGGAGATCGCAGTTCCTTTCTCAGGATGTCTGCATCAACCACATTGATGACCTTCTTATCGGCTGCTTTCTGTTGTAGCTCTCTTACTCTGGCCTCAAGTTTGGAAGTGGGTTCACCATCCCACTTTGTCATGTCTTCTCCCCTGTTACACAGATAGGACCACAGCTGCATATGTGAGCTTTGTCTGGAGTTATCTCCTCTTCTGCGTGTGAGGGAATGAGATCTTGAGCGAGACCGGGATGGGGATTGAGATCGAGACTGTGGTCGAGACCGTCCTGCTGGTCTGATTCTGCGTTCTCTGTCTCTGTAGTCTCTATCTCTGTATTCATCCTCATATCCGGAGTATTCGTGAGACCTCTCCATTCTCTCTCTCATGTTGTTGTGTTGGAAATCAGAGACATCTTCCAAATTTTCTGCTATGCGCCGTATCCAAGCATGTATCGTGCCCATGGTTGGTTCCCTCAGACTTGGATCATATACTGATATCAAGGTACCAATATATGATATAGGGGCACCTTTAATTACTTTCTTCCATATTGGCTCTGTGCAGAGCACGTTCTCTGGATCTAGCCAATTGCAGTGTTGTGGGTTACTATAAATGATTTCCAGCATAGCCAATTCGCGTAGGTACTGGATACCTTCATCTGTCGTATTCCACTTTCTTGGTAAACTCACCAGATTTTCTTTATACGGGTGCCTGGTCCTCACAGCATGGAGGATCCAGACCCAAAGATCACATGACCTTGCCATTCTTCCAATTTCCTGTTCAATGACTCAATCTCGGGCTATAGATCCTAGCTGCTGAGGAGGAACATGTCAAAAATCATGGAGGCTGATGTTAGCTTTTCTACTCTACGTACATATGAGTGCATAAGAACTTGCTTGTTCCAGATATGCAGAATGCTCAAAAAGCAACGTCATCCCAGTATATTATTTTGCCAGCTGAGATTTTGACTAGTTCAAAGGTATATTACATATTTCACATATTCTTTCTCTATGATAGAGATGGATAAGCATGCATGCCGAAATTCAGTTATTGTTACAAAGCAACATACAGTTGACTGTTAGAATTCTGAAGTTTCATTAATTACCCAATTTGATAATACCAAACCAGTCTCAAGATACGTAAGATGAGAAGAACCTTATAATGAGTACTTTTTGTGCACCATAATTTTTTACTACATATAAAAAAGCGATGCCCCACATTATTTTGCTTTTAGCAATGGATCATCCTGTGTTTTGCACTAATTTCCTTTCTCCAGGCACTTATTGGTATTTAGGTGGCCACACTTTTGACACATAAGGGACTCCCTTCAAATCAATATCTTTAGTGATTGAGTCTAATTGGTACTTAAGCTCCAAATCCCCAGTTTTGATGCTCAGTGTGTGCAGTGAATGTAAGTTCATTTTGTTTAGGTGCACCAAACAACCACCAGGGAAAATCTGGTGTACCAATGCTTTTAAGGTCCACTGAATTCTGCTGTGTAGTGAGACGAGGTTTCAGGGGGTGGGCAGCCCTCAGAAAGTAAGGAACAGCTTAGGCAGAGAACCCAGTTCCTCTTTCTACCAAGGTCACATAGCATAGACCTGCCCTCCTGCCATATATTCTATAGCCAGGTGTAACCTTCATAACCAGTAGGAATCAAAAGAAACCAAGCCAAGCTCACAAACAGACAGGAATAGCTGATGGATGTAACAACCAATAGGTGTAGGTTCACAAGGCTGGGAGTCTCACTGCTAAAAGACATACGGGTTTAAGCAGAAACACTTCAGTAACACTCATACATAAGGCTACAACAATGAAAATGGGCTTAAGCTTTCTCATTTACAGCCTGCCTTCCCCGAAACTTCCTATGAAACACTGTGTTTTCCTTTCCAATCGATGGCATCCACAATTTCCAGTGCACTGCAATGAGAGTAGAAATAAATATGCCTAAAATATTTACTAATGGAAAGAATCTGATCTTAAAATTTAAGATGAAATTACAGTTAACATTGGATTTAATATAAAAGGTTGTGATAGTGCTTTAAGAAACTTATAAAGAGTACATCACAGTGAAACCTGTAAAAATTTTAAATATTCTTCAATAACAGGGTACAGGATGACTACATTCACAAATGGCTATAAAACATTAGGATTTATGCTCAACGTACCTTGCAGTAAGGTATGGATTGTTGTTTTTTTATAAGTGGTGAACCATACTCATATTTCGAGTTGGTATCCTATTTTTAGGATTTCAGATGTATTTTACTACTGTTTTTCACATTATGAAGAACTATGCTAAACTTTACACTTTATAGCTCACACAATGGGTATGGTATCGGTCCTGTATTAGAATATAACATAATAAAATTATCACTTTATAAAAAAATCTCCAAGCAAACATTTCCAGTGTAAATAATTCAATACTATATCTCATTTAACTTCATGCACTGAAACAAGATCTATCTGTTGGCACATATGCAAAACTTATTTTCAAGTCAATGGCAATCTGCAGAAATACAAGACCACTAATATTCACCCTGGTGGTCTTTCTTTGTTAGATGTTTGGGTCAGGCTATAAGCTATATCCAGATGGAAGTGAAGTGCGAACAACTTTGCTGAGGGTTCAAATAAGTTCCTCTAATATTTTCTTTCCCAGACTAGCCAAAGCAGATTTAGATCTTTCCCACTTAATTGATGGTGCAGTAAGATTCAGGTTATACTGATTTCAACTGCCTCTGAAGCTTTTCCTGCAGAGTCCCAAACATCTGAGAGCACCAGCAGTGACAACTGATCTGCAATATTCAGCAAAAACATAGCAAAACACTGTTTCACTTCCTATAGCCTGATTCGCATGGGATCTGTCACTGAAAGAAATTCTGCCAGCACTGGGGAGGAGCTGCAGGAAGCAGAAACAACAATTTTAATACTGCTTCATTACAGAATCTACAGTTTTGCACAAGGGTAAACCAATACGAGATGATGATACTACAGGAAAAAGTGTATTCAGGGGGTCTTTTCAGGGACATTTAATCCACCCCTCTTGGAGGGCTTTTAAATACAGTTGTTTTCAGAGGCTTAGCAAATTTTAGGTCTACAAAGCATACATATGGGTCACTGAAATGCCTTTCACAAGGGAGACAGGAGACCTATCTTCCAGGGGAGAAATTTGATGGCAGTTTGCTGGTGCTGTCCCCTCAGGGTGCCCTTAGCATGCTAACAAGAAATACTTTGGGCATCTCAGCATTGTTTCACTAGACAAGTGCCTCTGAACATTTCCTTCCATATCCTAATAGACTGCCAAAATGTTTCCAACTTTGGTGTGAAGAGGACATCAGGCATTTATCTGGTTGTTGTTTGGGTTTTTTTAGTAGCATCCTGTGCCTCAAAAGTTATAGTAATGCAAGATACACTGAAACGAACCATCTAAAGTACTGAATGAGTATGGCAATTTTTCAGATTTCATTATGAGTAAAGGTTGAGTCACCTTCCCTGGAGGTGTTTAAGGCATGGGTGGACAAGGTGCTAAGGGGCATGGTTTAGTGTTTGATAGGAATGGTTGGACTTGATGATCCGGCGGGTCTCTTCCAATCTGTTTTTAATATGATTCTATGAAATCATACATCAAAGAGGGAAACTGGCTCTGCAGCCTTGCAGTAATCAAAAGAAAGACTTGATGGTGAGCACCATCTCTCATGCACTGATAAATTGGTTTCTCTCCTGATTTCATTATGCAGTACTGGAATTATGTTCACTGAACTTAATGGGAGTATTTCCATGGACTTCGGTGTGTAGTGGGTCATATAAGTTTCTCCATATGTTGTAGTTTGAGGGCCAGAGCAGCAGTTACTCATTTTAAGAACTATTTTAAGATTTGATGGATGACTTACCTCTGTTTGCCCAGTTTTCCAAGGACCCAGGGTTAGCCATGTTGTTGTTGGGGAAAAATAAGTGTTCGGTACAGCCAATAAATCACTTTGTCACCTTAATCTTTTATTGATCTCAATAAAAATTGTATTTTGTTTCTTAACAAAAATTCACCAAGAAGGACATCACATCCAGGGATGTGTATAATGTAGGAAGAGCTCATCATTTAACATTCTTATTTATGGGACAAGATATGGATTTTTTGTGGAAACCACTTCAACTTTTTTTCTAAGGTGATGCATCACATTTTTAAAGATGTGTTTGACTAAAAGGCAGGCTGTTTATATGAAGAGATCATAAAAGCACTTTTTCTGAAGCAGTAAAGATAACAGACTACAGTACTTCCCCCTAGTAAGTCTGTTCTGTCACTTCATTTTAGTGGATCACAATAATTTCATTTGTTTCAGATGATCTTGCTGGGAAACCTCAGCAAAGAAAAAGAAAGGAGAAGTGAATGCTAAAGTACGGCTACACTACCTCATGAGAATCCATTCGAAACCATGTTTCTATGGAACACTCATAAAATGTAAAACCTTGACAGTCTTCAATCGTGGTGCTTGTTTTTTGATCATCTCCAAGAACATGAAAGCCATGCTCTAGCAACAATCTGAACTAGTGTCAGAAGTACACAGACAAAGCAGGATGCTCTGTCTCTAGTTTTGCACAGGACGCACTCTGGAAGGGATGGTAAGGGAGCCCAGTAACTCTTGCACAATTGTATGCTATGTTATTGAATACAGATACTATATGCTGCAATAAGAAGCACCTGACACAGCATCTCGTCTCACAGATGAATTGCAATAGAGTCCTATTACTGTTCATCACACTTTTTTTAAGAATCGTCAAGTCCTTGTCCTTTCCATATAGCCTAGCACAGTTTTAACCAGAGGACTGTTAAAGGCTTTAGTGCACCATAAGTCTGCAGCCCCCGAGTTACATACAATTAATATGTTTTTGTAATAATTGCTTAATTGATGTTTCACATTTTCACCATAGAGTACTGCTAAATAAGGGCCAGAATACTTCCCACTTCATTTTACATAACCTACAGGACTGCATCCAAAACTTGCTCCAAGACCTCTTTTGCATATTTTGCAATTTATCCAGGAAAAGAAAAGCAGAGAAAAAGACTTTGCAGTCTCTCTTTGCAACAGAATTCAAAACGCAACCTGCAAAGCCGCCAGGGCTCTTGGGCCTAAACTTCCTATCCATCAAGTACAAGTCAGAGTCTGCACCAGATGTCCCTTCTTTCTCTTACTGAAGAAAACTGCATAGCCAGATAAGCACGTCCTTAACAGCAAAGAGTTACTTCTCAAAAAATGATTTTCAGAATTTTCTGTCACATGAAATAACCCATTCTACACAGCAATAGATATACCTTTGATTTTTCTCCAATTCTTCTATATGCTGGCTTGGGAGAGTTTCAGATCTGATCTTCCAAATAAACCATAGAAACAGGTTTTCAGCACAAACTGCAAGAGACTACCCCATATATAGGATTTTTTTCTCTTCTTAATGTTAGTCACTAAACCATTTTTTATAACACCCTGTCATTGTGAAAAAAGATTAACCTTAAGTTGAAGCAGAGATTATTTCTTATTCATCAGACTTTTGAAATTCTCTAAGCTTTCACCTAGATTTTGAGATGACTACAAAGATTCCCTATGTTTCTCATGTTCTACTATTCAATGCTCTCTCTCTGCTTCTCCAGAGTCTGGGCACACACTTTTTAAGACTTTAGAGAAAAAGAAAGTTCCAGCAGTTCTCATAATAAACCAGAAGGCACTTATTCCCTGCTCATTCCTATAAGAAGCGAAGCTGAAGAAACACTTGCTCTGTTCTTTATTTGCTTTTCAGGGTCAGAGATTTAAGGCACATTGCACAGGCTTCTTATATCATGGCTAGAGGTCAAATCTCGTAATACATGACTTGTCAGTATCTTTTACACAATTGATAGTAGTGTGCTGCTGACTCCTGCATTCCAGAGCTAGAAGAAAACATTCAGAGCAACTGAGGTTATATGATAGATTTTGTAAAATATCACCAGGTCTCAGGAAGAAAGATGGTGTTGGAGGCCAAGAAAAAGGGCTGCACATCAGCTTTACACAATTCCAGAGGTGCGATTGATGTTCAAAACTGGTCATTACCACCCAGAAAAATCTCTACACGGTTTAGTAGGAATCCATTTATGTAGCAGAAGCATTTACAAGCAGCTGTCCCCACTCTATATTCAAACAAAAAAGCCAGAAAAACGTTTCTCCTTTCTTATGTTTTATAAGTCTTTATAAAATGTAAAGGTGAAATTCTGGCCCCACTTAAGTAAATGGAGAAATTCTATGGACTTCTACAGAATCATAAATGTACGAATGCCACTTATGAAGGAGGAGGAGGAGCATGTGTCTGTGTTAAATAAAAGCCCAGACCAGTCCAAATTTAATAAATAAAAGGAACAGATGTGATCTCTTATTATGGAAAATCAGCTTCCAGTAACTTGTAACTGATCTACTCTCCATTAACTACATACAAATGTGTTTCCAACAGGTCTTATGAAAAAGAAGGTAAATGTAATCAACAGATGAGGCTACAATTATAAACCATGATTAGGGAGGGACTCCAAACTGGGAAAAATGATAGCCATTATTTCTTGTTTTGAACTCAGTTGCAATTAGCTAATAAAATGTTTTTAGGATTCTGAAGGCTTACTAAGGACGTATGAATACCCAATAGCAGGTGTTCTTCCATTAACTGCTCCATCTATTTCCCTAGCAATCAGCGATGTAAATAAATCCCATCCACACACATTCTCCCCTCCCTGCTTTGTTTCCAGTTCTGGTCAGGTTACAACAGTAGAGGAAGGATGATCAATAATCATGAAGAAAAGCTGAAGATATACACCCACAAAAAACCCAATCCATTTTCTACAGAAAGAAAAAAAGAAGTGTTTTAGAAATTTATGAGAAAAATATAAAATAAACCACATATGAATATGGAGGAACAAACTCTTCCCTTTACCTCACAGAAAGCTTGTGTTACCTTTACTTCCATCAGGACAGTACTATATTGATTAACAGGAAAAGATACAAGATCAGTCAGTTCACACTGAAAAATCAGCAGAGAATGTTCTTCAGTTCACCCTGATTAGATTCAAAATAGGTAATCTTTTGGGTATAAATCAAAGCCTACGATGATATTCAATTACAGATTAGTAGTAGCGTTTCATTTGTCCATAGCCCTGCAAATTCAAGGAGAGAAGGCTAATTTTCAGCACTACAACTTTCCTTTGATCATAATTCCCATTTAACACATCTTTCAAGGAAACTACCTTTTTAGCCTTCTGCTACTCTTCAAGGACTCTAACTTTTCTTACTGATTACGTTATCAAATATTATCACAGATGTATCTTGCCTTGCCATCTTAAATAGCTGAAGGTAAAGGAATTTTACTTGACATACCGATATTTTAATATTTGATGTATTTTTAAAAAAATCACAGTCATGGAATGGAGAACGTTTTGCCGTTCTATATAAAGTAGATGAAATTTATAAAGAAAAAAAAGATATTTAAAAGTTCCTATATTTAGATTTGAAAACATTTGAATCATTCCTAATATCACAAACAACGGATTATAACTTCTATTATCAGATTTTAGTGCAGTTTGAAATAACCTAATACTTAAAATGGAAGTGCTAGAAAATTCTGAGCGGGTGTTTCAGTGCATCATTGCACTTGCTAGAGAGAATAATTACTGCTGAAGAATTAAGTACCAATGGTCAGATGTTGGCAAGCCTGGGAATAGCAAGACAATACAAAGGAAGTGTCATGGACTCTAGCAGCAGACGTTTTCACTTCGCATGGAAAGAGGTGCAAAACACAGCATTTCATGAAAAAAACTGCATGACATGTACAAACATAACATTTTCATTACATGGAAACTTTTGGAAAAGCATCTTGGGAAATATCTCGAGCAGACTCTACTTCTATTTCACAAGCTGGACTAAAAAGTTTAAGTGACTTTTGATCGTAGTAAAAAGTGTTACCAGGGTGAAATCCTAAAGCGAACTCACATCTCTGTCAATGAGTTGATAAACTTACACTATATGGCAGAAACTACTGTAACACCTTATCTATTTAAACATAGAGCTCTGAAAAGCATCTGCGGTCACACCTAATTGCGGTGAATACCTACTAGCACCACTTTCACCAAAATTATGGGTAGAATCCTAGTGAAGACTATGCCTTAGGTGGTGCTTTGTGCTGTGATAACAAATAGATCCCAAATTAATTGCTATATTATGGTCTTCCAACAAAATAAATTTACATATTTCGGAGCAAAGTTCTTGTGCTTAGGCAATTAAAAGGAAACACATATAATGCCTTTTTATAAGAACACAATTAAAGAGTAATCACACTTCTGTCATGGCTAACAATTAGCAGTCTTCCTCCCCCAGAGAAGTATATGTATAATACAGCTATGTCATTATCATTATCGAAATCTTAAGCCCACTGAAGGAGTATTAGATCTCTGCAGGAAAACAGGCTGGGAGAAATCCTGACTCCACTGGCAAAACTCCTATCTTCCCAGCTCTAATTAGCTATGGTTAAATACATTGAGCATATAGTGTTCTTGGCTAGAGCTTATGAAAGAAGAAAAAGAGATCGCAATATTCAACAATCCCTCCTGAGTAGCAAAAAGTTCAGAATACATTTTTTCAGGCAGAAATCCTCAAATCTTCCTTGATCTTCTCCAAGAAGATTGTTGACTTCAATACCCACCTAAAAATGACAGAAGCATAAGAATGAGAAGAGAGCAATTACACAATCAGGCACATGTACACACATCACATATGCTTTTGTTATATTTTTAGTGTGTGTATTTTTTAATCTTTATTATTCTTGTGTATTTATTTCCATGTATCACCATTAATTCAATGGGAGTATTTATCATTCTTTTCCCGCATTAAACATTACTCTCTTCTCAATTAAATCATACAAGTTTCCCTTTTTCAGTTTATTCAGGAACAGCTAATGGGAGCTGTTCAGTTCAATATTGTCATTTTAATTCAATGCAGGGGATTTCTTCCTAAAAACAAGTTCCTGTTTCTTTCATGTGGAGAAGTAATACTTATGTATAGCATGAATGATGCATTTCTGCTATAAAAGTCTGGTGTAGGGGGTGTCCCTGTCCAGGACTTGGCAGTGGAAGCCAGACACTCCATCCAGTCAACTCCATCACAGGCACAAATGAGCCCTTTAGTGATGCTGCTGTCAGTGCCACCACCGTCTTGTTCTCTGTGTATGGAAAAGCTTTCCACCACAGAATGCTATGTTACTCACATCCTTCACAACCTAGAGATTCCAAGTGCAGAACAGTATTCTTCTGCTTTCTGCTTTTTCCGGGTAAAAACAGCAGCATTAAGCTTAGTTGAAGGGGATAGTTCAGGTCACTTCAGACTTTACCCTCCTATTACTGGAGTTATGATGCCTTGTGCAAAACCTTAATCCACAGAAACAGAGTGGGATGATGTATCAATACCATAAATACCTTGATAATGCTGGTATCTTTTTAAAGTGCACCCTTTTGATAAAAATACTCACTTTAAACCAGAGAGAAAGCAGAATGCAAACCAATAACGGATATCGTGGTATCAAAGAAGAGCACAGTGAGAGTGGTGACACTTCTGATAAGTTTCCTTTGTGCCATCTCTCACTGCTCTTCAGTTTTAAAAGTTTTTAGGGAGTTTGTATTGTTATAGTTAAAAGTTAACTTTCCAGATCCCCAAAGCACCAGACTCAAGAGACTTCTCATCTGCAACAGAGACTTCTGCTACTCCTTGTAGCCAGCAAGGAAAAGTTGCTATCTCCCCACCCTATATTTCTTTGATGGCTACGTATGCTAAGAAGATTTATTTGTTCATCTCTGTTTTTAAATATGTCAGTCAGTTAGCAAAGCTCACTTTTGTCTAGCTGCAAATCTAACATGTTCTGGCATGGGAAAGAAATAGATTGGGCTCAGCAGGACCTTCTAAAGAGTCTGCTGTCTTGACCGTCCATCTGGGAGAGGAATGATCTGGTCACGAGCACCAGACTGCACATACAGCATCCTATAAAACTGGAGGAATACCACTTTGTGGCAGTGTGTATGCCCAGCCCTCAAATATTCTGTACTGTGTCGTCCAAGCAGATTTGGATGGTTGCCCAATGTAAGAGAGGCAAATTTTGGAGAGAAGCCAAAAGACAAGAGGCAATTGACCCAGCACTTTTCTGTTCTTTCCTGGGAATAGCAGAGCTACAACATGGCACAACTGCTTACAAATGTTAGGATTTTTTTCTCTACCTGTGCATTGTGTAAAGAGACTAATGTGCTTTGACCTGCAATTTGCAAGGGGGTTACAACTACCATGGGAGAAGAAAAACATAGTGCGTGGGTTCAGAAGTGCTCAGGTGGAAGAAATGGAAACAGCTGAATTTTATTGCTCCTTACAAGAGAAGCAATGTTCTTAAATCTTTACTTGTACACAGATCCAACTAAGGCTAACAGTATCAGAAAAATCCAGGACTGATTTATGCACAATCCTGCGGAAAAAACTCAGAGCTAGGCAGCCCAGCCTCTGCTTCCAAAAGTGACTGCATAATACCAGAAGGCGTGCAGGATTTCTGTGAGCAGGTTCTTTTCTTGACTCCTGCCAAAAAAAATGGACATGGAAAATGGAAATCTCTCTGAGTTAAACCACCCAACAGTGGGCATATGGGTAGGTCCAGCTATCAGTAAAAACAATAGTGCAAAGCAGCACAGTGTTCATCTGAGTTAGCACTGACCCCTCAGAAGTGTCCTGTGGCTGCACAGACACAATGCTTCTCTCCAGCTATCTGCCTTCAAAGTCTTTAATTTTGCTCTCAGCTGCATAAATACACATGCGAACTTTCATTGTCATTTGTCCTGTTACTCTGCTCAGGATCCATTCAGTCAGGAAGGGGCACTTGGTGATGCCACCTTCAGCCTAGAGAGACACACACAGCATTCAAGGGCAAGGATACCTTGCACGCAGAGTTAACAGTGATCACCAGGCTTTCTCAAACCATTTGATTTTGTTGCCCTTTTATAAAATGCAAATTTAAAAAATCATGAAACAGTAGGCAATAAAAATATGAATTTTTAATACCGAGCTATCTCTGAACCTTTGCACGTGAGTGTGAAGAACTAAATAATTCCATTCTTTCTTGTAGAACAGACCCAGGAGAATTTCTTTCTCTATATTGCTTTTATAACAGCTATCTATCTTAGTCTAGTCATGTTGATATATTTTAAGGCTTTTAATTTGGAGGCTTTTATTTGCTCAGATGTTATCTTCAGCATTTTAAGTACAGTAAGCTTTCATCAAGTCATATGCCGGGCATTTGAGCCAGGGAAGAATTTCTTACCTCAACATCCATGTGCAGTGGCAGAATAAATAAATAAAGAACACCTTCAAGGCTTCCAAGCACCTAGTAACAAAATCACTCTCTAACCTTACAATAATGCTCAGTTTACAGTCCTCCCAAAATGCAAGTAATTTGCTGGATCCCAAATGATATTTGGTTGATGGATTGCAGGTGATTTCTACATCAGAGCACCTTGGAGCCCTAGTGCTAAACCCCTGACAGGGTTAGCATAAAAGATTTACATTTATGTTATGAGGGCCACACAAGAATAATAATTTTAAAATACATTGCTTTGGCTGCTGGTGCACCATGGGAAATCTAACATCAGGCAGCATGCCTGCTCTGTAATTACAAAATGGCAGCATGGGAGAGGCTTTGGAGACAAGGAACTGGAGACTACAGCCATCTGCATGCCTTGGCGAATTGGAATTACAGTAATATATGAAGACATTACCTGAAAAGCCCAGCACCATTTAAATGATTTACTATTACGCCCCAGCAAGCTTTAATTTAAGGATAAAGTCATTCAGCAAGCTAATCTGATATAGGAGACATTATATCACACAGTTAAGTTAATTTACACTAGCTGATTGTTGTTGTTGCAGTTGGCATTATTATCTGCACAAACAGCCGATCGGTCCTGACAGAAGCAATATACTGTTAATACAGTGTCTTAATTCAACAGGCTAGCTATCTGTGATAAAGGTTTGTTTATAAGCAATAATGGCGAGGAAAGTCATTTTGAGGCTAAGCCGATAACACTGATGAGAACTATTTTTTTTTCCTTTGGTAAGAAAACAAGCAGGAACTATGCACTCATTTGTCTGCCTGTCTAATAACGGTAACATCCCGACAGATTTCTCTTACTCTGGCTTTGCTTTCCTGTCCTAACTACAAGGTAGATCTTTGACACCACTTTCTGCATATATTTCCATTGATAGCCATCACCATTGCAGCGCTATGAGAGCACCTCTTCCCCAGTGAAATACAGACTTCAGGAAGACCTCCGTGCTTAAACTATCTGACGTGAGCTGGTTTAAAAAGCTTCTAGAGTATCACAGAAAAGGCAAAATGCACATGACCTGTTGTGTAGTTTTTGTTGGCTTTCCTCCAACAGCTGTTGGTGACATGAACTGCGGAGCTCTTTGCAGAATAAGGTAATTCTATATTATAAGAATAATCTGATGGCAAAGAATGCCAAGCAAGGCAGAGACAGCTGAAGATGGCTTAGAGCTGCCATTTGGATAGGGCTTGGATAAGGTTGACCTTGTCCCTGTGGGTATATCAGGGTTTTTTTTGCCCACAGGAAACAACAACATTGTTTTCCAATAGCAAACCAAGCTACAAATATTAAGTTGTAAGAGAAATAATTCCTATAACTTTCCCTTCCCCCATCCCTCATCTCCACATCCCCCAGCTGGTGAAATCATCTGCTGCCTTATAGATACCAAGTTGTTTGAGGGAATTCTTTAACTCTGCTCTCCTCCTCTACATAACATTTAAAGTTCCAGGAATATGTCTCTCAAACTGCCCAAAACTGATTACCTGATAAAAATTTTCTCTGTTCTTAAAGTCAGAATGAATACACAAAAATAAAAACCAGCCAACTCACTCTGAACCTGCAAGCAGACTTGCATCATTTTTTGACAGAAGTATGATATAATGTTCCATATATGATTCAAGAACAGTAAAAAGAAGAGAGTTTGGACATTTCAGCATGAAAAGTATTTTTAAATAAGATAATCAAAAGTAGTCAGAGGGCTCAGTATCATTTAGGTGTCAAACTCTATTGGCTTCCACAGGAATCAGAATCTAAAGATGCCGCTGGAGGCCTTTGTCTTGAGAAGTTTCTTGAAAGTACCTTTTTTCCTAACAGAGCTTAAGCATGATTTTAAACAAGCTACAATAATACTACTAAAAATTGAGTCTATGGCCAGCTTTTGTACTGATATAAACAGCAAACTTGTGAAGGATTGACTCCAGTGGGGTACCAGCAGTTTGTACCTACCATGACCAACCTTTAGAGTAGAACATAAAGGACTGCCATGCACAACCAAACTTTCAAAAGTTGTTCTGGAAGCTAAGACGACTCATTGGCTGAGCTCCTTAGGGGCACAACATTTGGTCCCAGCAAGACACAGCTATTGAGGTACTGTAATATTAAAAATTCTTTCATCTTTTTTCAACGCTGGATCTGGTGTCATGTAGCACCTGTAAGACATTATCAAGCAAGGTCTACCAAAGCATAATTGGGAGCATGCTCCACTTCGATCTGCGCAGGTTATGAACATTATCCTTTCTGGAGAGTATCTGTCTTACCAGATGCTGAATCAAATTAAAAAGCAAACTACGCCTTGCCACATTGACTTTCCAAGATTGCATGGGAGCCAACACACCAGCACAGCTTCAAGAAGAAAGGACAGCATTCCTCACATGGCCTCATATTTTCCAGGTGGTTTTTTTGTTTTATGACTGACAAAGGAACCAATGTTGTAGAACTTCTTTTTGATGGTCATCTTACACAGCCTGTGTTTCACAAACTATCTGAATAGCCTGTTGGAGCACAATTTCCTTAAGAATTATGTTATTTAACCACTTATGGCAGAAGCTCACAAAACCTGCACCCATTTCAGTCACTTGCTGATCAGTAAGTTTTCATCAGAAACAGAAAACAACAGCATTAGAGCACACCAAATTAATATGGAGCAAAGAACAGTTTAAGGGTTTTGTTCCCTGTTTCATGGTAATAACAGGATTTTAATTATGTGCTTTATGGCCTTGCCTTTTTTTCTATTTAATCTATTTGTTTCTTCATTTGTGGTTTTTTCCCCACGTTTGTTCACAAAACCATATGAATGATGCTAAATAATAATGAATATCAAATGTGTAAAAGTATTCAGTGAGAGGTAAATTGTTCCTTTAGTCCTTAAATTATATTTTAAGGAGCATGTATTAGTGCTTTAGCTGGCATAAAAAGAGAATCAAACCTCAAGCAATTTCTTTATGTTCAAACATAATAAAGGCAGCTGAGTGTGTGTCAACCATTATAGCACTTTAACTGAGAAGTTACATATTTCCTGCATTTGCTTACATTTGAGCATCAGGGTTCTAGTGCAGAAAAAGCTTCAGGAAAGGGATTATAAGGCACAAGGCAGGGAGAATACAAGATGCTCAGATTTTGCACTTTTACTTTGAACAGAACAAATACGGTCAGACACACAGAAAATAGAAGAATAATGCAAATTAATTTGAAACTATTTGGATGAATTAGGCTTATGATCTGATAACAGAATTATGCTGTGTATGGGAATGTAAAGTAATGAGACTAAGGGTCAAAATGCAATCAGATGTTCAAGAATAAAAGGAAGGAAAGGCACTTTCACAGATCAGGAGATAGATTGAGGATAAACTCAGAATAAGACAATAAAACAGCTGAAATGTTGTAGATAGTAAAAAAGATATCAACCAATCAGTAGAATACAGACCGAATGAATTCTTAAAAATTAAATAACATAAATGTTTTCCTATTCACAACACTCCTTACGGGGAAAAATTTCTTCCTATTGCAACTACTAATGCAAAATAGCAACTGGTTTTAAAAATCCCTGACACCAAAAGATAGCTTCAGCCTTGCAGAGTTTGAGTGTGCTCATTTGCAAAAGAGTCTTCAATACTTTATTCTATAAGTTGACTCACTATTCAGCATTAAGCAGTTTTATCCACTGAGACTGGTTAAGTCAGTCACTTAATATCATTATTCCCTCTACTAACTTGAAAGGCACAAGTAGCCCATCAGGGATGAGTTTCATCCATATGAAGGATCAATCTGGTAAAATATTTTGAGGTTCTGGCATGTTTCATGCAATTTATAATTAAAAATTAAAATACAAACACAAAGAAAGTATATGGAAGAACTATATATATACACACACACACAGACAACTGGGAGTATTTCTAATTTCGTAACTTATTCTATGGTCAGTGAGGTATATCATTAAACTATTTTATTCCACCTAATAGATTTATTAACTGAGGAAAAATACTAATTGATTTTGCCTCCTGGACACAAATACCTCCTAGCCACGTTTAACTGCCTAGATAATTGATGTAAACGTAACATACAGTTAGATAATTCATGGCATATAGAATTGAATGGTCGACTTCCTTATGCTCTCTGTCTATTGAGCAGGAACTGTCAATCCCTCCCTCCCAAACTGGAAACCCCTTTTATGAGTCACTGGTAACAGACATGACAAGTAATGACATTGCATGTAACAGACATTATAAAGCTCACTCACAGTCACTTCAAGTATATGTATTTCTAGTGCAGGCACAAGAGAGAAGAGCAGCACAAAGAAAATAATTGTTTAGTACAGTCTGTCAGTTTGTGACTTCGTTTTGACCCAATGTTTAATAAAGAGAGGAAGGAGGAAGGTTTTCCAAAAGGAAAAGGTGATGGCGTATGGTTTATATCATCATGACAGTGGAGACAATGTATTTAAAGAAAGCAAGATAGCTTTTGGAAGCTTTAGGATAGAAAAAGATATAGGTCTGAAAAGTTTCCCTGAAGAATCTCTGTGGCAACAACAGACTGACATAAAGCTCAGAGGTGAAGGAAGACCTTTCTTGACTGCCAAGTGCCCACCCAGCTGCTCTCTCACTCACCTCCTCAAGAGTCCAAAGTTGAAAATAATGATGGAAAAGTTTGTGGTTCAAGATAAAGACTGTTTAATATCATAAGTAAAACAGACTCAGACAGTATGGGATATTAATTTATTGTCAGTTAAAATGGGATTTGATGATGAGAAACAAGGACAGAAAATTTAAAAAATCCCTTACACTACTTCCCGTCTTGGTCTTGGTCTGAGGCTCAACTTCAGATTTTCATTCCTGAATCCTTTACCTCCTGCTCCTCTGCCCCAGGTGGTGCAGACGGATGGGCAATGGGGCTGTTGCCAGCCCATAACGGCTCCTCTCTGTCACTCCTGTCTCCTTACTTTCCCCAAGGTCCCCTCTGAGGGGTGCTCCTCCTGCCCTCATCTAGGTGCTCCAAGGGCTGGTTCTCACACTTTTCCCTCACTCCGTCCACAAACATGTTTGCCTAAGGTGCCACCAGCCTTGCTGAGGGGCTCAGCTGTGCACTGAACTGGGGCTGTGAGGACTAGCTGTGTCCAGCAGCCTTGGCTGCTCCTCACAGTGGTCCCCACAGCCCCGTCCTAACACCTGGGTGCAGACATTCAGCATGGTGGCACCTTACCTCAGGAAACAGTCTTTAAATTGAGTCTTGGCTTTACTTTTTTTGCACATCTTGTACTACCTAACCTTTATTCTATGTTTACAAAGTTGTCTTAAACTATTTCTAAGAAAAAAACATCACTAAGTTTACCACAAAATTAAGTGGTAAATTATTGGATTAAGAGAGTCTTAGTCTTATACAAACCCTTATTAAAGTGCTGCAAATTATGTGCATAATTTTCTATAAATCTCATAGCACATTTAGCTGTGTTAATTCTATGAAAACAAACAGAAGAATAATCCTTAGACAAACAGCCTGATTATCTGAGCTGAGTGAACAAAAGGATATGAAAGACCTACATTAATTTCAGAAAGTAGATGTATGTTTAGACTAAAATTAACCATACTAGATATCTCACACAATGCTTTTTAACAAAAACTAAGACAACTTTCCTATTAAAAGTGTACAAAGAAATGTTGTGTCCTAAGCAAGCCTAGGAAAGAAAAAAAATATTTCTATTATGAAAGATTATGAGGCAGTACTTAGCCCAAGAGCCACAAGTGGAATTTAGAAAAATCTACAAGACCTCATTAGAAGACATTTTCTGTTATTAGCCAAATTATTTTAAATTATCTCTCTTGGTTTTTTTGGTTTTTTTTTTTTTTAAAGAAGATGCAGACTGCTGTAAAGTCTTGGACCAGAGCGATAGCTAAAGCTGAAGTAATCTGTATCAAATTAAGTTACGACACAAAATATCATGACACTTTGCTGTGGGATTGAAGTGGATTTAAGGAGCAGCACTCAGCCCTGCACTCCAGCTTCCATGGGTCACAAAAAGCTACAGGTGATGGCAACTTATCAGTGCAGTCCTAAGGGTGCTAGGCTATCCTCCACCAATCTGTCAGAGGACATCTATCAGCTTTCCAAACTCCAGATAAGCCTTTTAGAGCTGAATGTATCATAATATAGACACAATACACCAAGTCCCTCACTTTAGGGTCATGGGTAAACCAGTACTAAAGAGTTATCCAAAGTTTCACAAGCAGAAAAGTAAGAGATAAATTAAGCACTAAGTAAGAAGACAAACTCGACTTTGTGAGACCACTTGTGCAAGCATCACAAAGATTCCAGTCCACTAAAGAAGAGCTAGGCAGCAAAGCACCAGACAGTCCAGAGTACTGCGGCTGAAGAAGCTAAGCTCTATTGGATCAAAAATGGAGTTTAGCACCTGTGCTAATGAACACGCATCTCAAGCATTTCCTAGGAGTTTTAATACAGAACTTAACTGTAAAGCAGCAGCTTTTCTGAAAAATCCATAGAGAACTATCATTGTGCAAGAATTTCTGCTGCTGTCATTCTTGCCACTATTCTGGAAAGATATTTAAGGCAGAATTTTGTGAAATAATTGAAAGTGAAAAGTTTCCAGGTTAAATGTTTAAGAATTCCATTCATTTTTATTAACATTTTTTTCATTTGGCTAATATATCACATGCACACATGAGCACACATGAACACCCACTTCCCCCTTTGGGTATAGATAAGAACGAGGCAGGATTTGTAGGTATATTGCTTGTTGGATCAACTGAAATAGCAAGGAAAGAACAAACAAGCCATCAGGTGCCCAGAGAAGTCACATCAGTTAGTCCAATAAAAGATACTACTTCTCCTTACAAACTCCATCTCAATTTTATTCTTAAAGCACTATTTTTACAAGAGCAATATTGTTACACAGAAAAGAACACTGTTGCTTGGAAGAGTTGGGTAAGAAGCTTACCAACAAAATGACTTAATCATTAAACAACATAGCAAGTTTATAATTGGATTCTGGTCTTATATGTTCTTTAAGGCCTCTCCTGCTATATCCCCAAGTAACGAATTCTGATTGGAAATACGCATTGACATCTCAAATTTGTAGCATGTTAGAGGTGTAATTATGTTTTCATGTCATTTTTGTGTAACAATGAAATATCTCCAAACTAAACAGATATTTCTGATCTCTAAAAAACAGAATTAAATATTTTGTTGTTGTTGTTGTTGTTTTACAGGAGTCAATATATGTTGGAGATATCCAATATGGGATATAAATTGTCCTGCCTCTCCTCCTGTATCTTTCATAAATTTCAGTTATTTAAGACATTACTTAGCGCATAGGTACAAATATCAAGATTGAATCAAATACACACCCTGCAGGTCCTCTTCATGCTCAACTTTGTTGTCTTTCCGTATTCTAAATCACATACATCAAACCTTCACTCCTTCTCTTACATGTAATATGCAGCTTTGAAACTGCAGTTATACATCATCTTCATTTGTTGAGGAGTGATATATAATGTGGATAAAAATTAAATAATGTCATCCTATGTTTAGTATTTATTGATACAAATCTAACCTGCTCATATTTCAACCTCCAGTCTTCCCCTGAATAATCTGTATTTAATTATGCATTCCACCTCTCTATTGACCTTTGAAAATATCTCTCATGACTACCAATCAAAAATGATATAAATTAGAAATTATTTTGAATCCTTTTGCAGTATTTATCATTCCACTTCCCAAACTATTCAGCACCTCATGTTCATTCTCAAAATCTGCCTACCTAACACTAAAACCCAAAAATTTTGAAGCCCTTCCAGTTCCCCAGAAATTTCAACTGATCATTAACATATTTCTATCTATTTAACAAAGATAAGGTAATTGAATATATGAGGCATCCCAGAGGGATTATGTAATGGCTAAAACGAAGGAATGTTTTGGCCATACAATTTTATCTGTTGCCAAATAAGTCTGCTCTTAGACAAAAAAACCACCTATAGCTGTACTTTCTTCTACTATATTACAATTTATTAGGTAAAAAATATTATTTGGCGATGACTCAACTGAAAAAAGACACAAAGAAGAAATAAGGTGGGCAAAGTTCTTGTCACATACAGCACCCTCCTCACCCCCAGTTAATTTACTCACTCTTACAAGATATGTAAAAATTAAAGCTTCCATTTGAGCTGCAAAGGAACTTATAGTTACATGAGTTTTAATTTGTTACACAGTACATATGAGCAGGAAACAGGAGGTATATACTTCAGAAACCTTTCAGTACTTCTAACTCCAAAGCCTGCTTCTAAATACAGCTTTAATAAGCCAGAGATAAGGGAAATTTTCAGCCTTTAGGAGTGATTGGAGATAACTGCCATTTGGGTAAGTAACAAGGTACGAATGCAGTGCAAGTACATTGGAAACATATAGCAGTACATTTTACATGGCCATTATTGAATACTACTCTGAAAAAAACCCCCACCAAAACCAAAACAGGCCCTTTGCTACATTACTTTGTGTTCTACTATCTCCAGAGCTTCATTTCTGTGATTACTAGAAAACTTAGCCATTTCAAACATGATCTTGTACTGTTACAGACATTTAATTCAAATGGATCTCTTCCCAAGTCGCATTAACTTTTATGCCTGTCATACTTATGAAAGAATAATCGTATTCAGATGCAGTTCTTGTTTGATTAAACTAAACCAAATTCTTTAAGTCTTTTCACCTAAAAGAGCTTCTCCATTCTTCTGGTCATCCTCCAAGCCTCAAAGGCTCTCTTTCATTTTACATTCATATTTTCTAAATACAGGATACACAATATTTAGTCTATCTTCATACAACACATTGACCAGACACTCCTCTGAGCCTTCTTTTCTCTAGGTCAACACTCCCAACTCATTCAGCCTTTTCTCACAGGAGAGATGCTCCAGTACTTTAATGATCTTAGCAGATCTTTCTTGGACTTTCTGCAGTAGCTATATGTTTGTTTTGTACTATGGAACCCAGAACTGAACATTCCAGGTGTAGCTTCACCAGTGCAGAGTATCTGGGACCTATCTCCTCCCTTGAGCAACTAGGGAGCAACCTCCTGCTAGCAACACTTCATCTAATGCATCCCAGGAAACCACTCATAATCTCTGCAGCAACAGCAATTCTTGCTCCCTACAATTTCAGTTTGAACGTTAGCTTCCATCTTAGACAACTTTAATAATTTCCCATGTATCACTCTATCATGAGTTTTAGAATGATTAGCCCAGCCTTGTCCGTAAATCTGATACAACCGCAACACCAGTGAGGTTATGCTAACTGTCCACACCCTCTGTGAGTTTTTAAAAAAAGCAGAAGTGGCCTATGTCTTTGCATTAGCTTACCTAACTTTTTTTTCACTCAGCCTACAGATAGTACAGAAAGTCTTTACTTTTATGCACAGATATACATCTACATGCAAAACAGACCTAATCCTGAATGAAGACTTCATACTGTAGATTCTCTTTACTGGATTCCCATTTGGTTTGGAAAAATGTGATTACTGGAATAAATGACATGAAACAATGCTTTTTATATGACAACATAAGCAAACTTCCCACCTTCCCTGCAAGACGTTCAGGGTGATATCTCTCACTGCAGTTAAAATTTGTTATGCCACTAAGCATAAGCATAGTCTGCTATATCAGGTGAACATACTCGATTCACTTAGTAGTAGAAAAGCAGTTAATTAATATTGCTAATATACCAAATGTGCTACCCTCTTGGCTAATAATAAATACTAGAGAAAAAAAAAACCATAGCAGAAGTTATGTAGGTAAAAGTTTTGATTAGGTTTATCTTTGGGGACAGTTTGATTAGATAGATTAAGTTTCTGTGCATCTCTCCAAAGACCACAGTAATAACCAGTGTCATGACTTTCAAATCCTTTGAACTGCAAAAGGGAATCAAATGTGGTTGTCTTTTTATCCCAGCTTTTACTCTTTAGAATTATAAAAGCTTGGTTTGCTCATCTGTCACAGGGATGGCATTAAGGGGATCACTGTTGACAAGTGATAGTACAAATTATGCAACACAAATGACATCTCACTACCTCTCCTCTGATCTGCAATTCCCACTCTCAATCATTCCCTATTCCATGAAAATATTAAACCCCAGATCCATGCAGAAAAAGTGAGAGTGTAGGCGTCTCTTGATATCTTAGTACTGAACAAAAATATGTTCTGAAGCCCACACCTATAATTATGTTTGTGAAAGTGGGCACCATTTAAAGTCTCTGAGTTCCTGAAGGAATCTTCAAATACAAGCACATAGATGCCATTACTGGATCAGGGCTATATGGTCTCTTCTAAGGCAACATTAACAATTATGAAAGTTTTGCATTAAATTCAATGGAAAATAACAACAAAAACCATGGGGCTGTACATAGAAGTTTCTCTTTATGCAAACTGAAAAAATTGTGTGCTCTTCCAGTTTGCTCTTAAAGCCTTGTTTCAGACCAGTTACTCATGAGTTTTCTCATATGCTTCCATGATTTAGATGGAAAGAAGTTCTGTGATTCACTACACGCAGAGATCAGAAGAGGATTCTGAGAAATCAGACTGCAGTGTTTAAGCTGCCCAGGGCCACAGCAATAGGAATTAAATACCAGAAATATGTGTGCAGTGGTTGTGTTGAGAAAAGCAGAAACTCCTATAGCTAGGATGCAGATGCAATAGCATAAGACAGCTTGCAAATGTTGACTGCATTGTGCTGTCTAGAAGCAAAATAGGTTTTCAAGTTTTAGTGCTGCACTCTTATGTGTACAGTGAGACAATATTTAGTGCTTAGACATTACAAATCAGATCAAGAGAAGCCTGAAAGTAAACTAGTTTTTGGGCTGCCTCCGATGAAAAAAATTGGAGTGTTTTCTTTTTTTTTTACAGTAGATGATATTTCCTTTCCATTCATATGTTGATGTTGTAAACTGGAGCTATATAGGAGGTAACATAATTTCAAGTCACCTGCAGAGATTGCACAGGCAGCATTAATGATGCTGTTATCAAGGAGGTCCCTGTACACACTTTACAGCTGCATGTTTTGTTTATACTTAGAGCCAACAGTATAGACGAGGTCTCTCTTCCATAGTTTCTGTTTTGAAACAAAAAAGTTGACTGACAACATTGTGTGAACATTTCCAGAAGTGTAAAATTGACTCATTTTGGCACCTGACCTCAACACACTGACAAAGCAGAGAAATATTGAAATGAACAAGAGGGTCATAACATTCATAAAAGAAAGAGAAATAGGATTAGAAACTGAAGTTTTGCCACAAGGCTGTATTTAGACTGCAAAAGCAAAACAAAAGAACAAATAAAATGGTATTAATTTATTTTTGGCCAAAGCATGAAAAAGCACTTCTGTCAAAAATCACCCCTCTAAGTTACACTCAGTACTCCCATTATACATTATATTAACTGCTTTTTATTAGCAATCTTATTACCGTAGATGTGCACAAGTATCGCAGTGGTTTACAAATGAACAGAATTGAACTGCAAAGAATACAAACCAAACCATACGAGTTGTTACAAGTTATTTACTGGCTTGGTATAAATCTGCATATAGATTGAGGAAGTCAGTCATAAAACACCTCCAGGTATGCCTCGAAAGATATAATTATGAAGGTACTTGGAAGCCTGTATGCACACAATGGGCTACTACAAATGGAAGAGAACAGTTAAATTTGTGAAACATGCTGAGGTGTCTTTATTTGGGAATTATTGCATAGTATGTCTTGGAAGAAAAGGAAATATAGACCTTTGCTTATTGCTAAAGAGTAAGCCACTGGAGTTCTTTGTAAAGTAGGATTATACTGAGTTTATGGACAAAAATCCTATATGCTAATGCAATTTAGGACACACAACTCCCTATGCAAGTTTTGTCACCCTTGATCACTTTACAAAGCTGATTTTAGTTCTGCTGGGAAAATCAGCCAAGAATCAGTCGGATCACAAGGATAAAACATTGAGGGAAAGATAGATGCGTTAAGACCATTAGAACATAAAATCTGCAATGTAACTCACGATTTAGCTGAATGATAACTCTGAAAAACTGATGATACAGTCTGTAATGATGCCTTCCTACCTGCTTACAGAAACCACAGCTACTGTAGGGGAAAGAAAAAGTGCTTGCATTTATTGTGTATACCAGTCAATTCTTAAACATGTTTAATTTTATATTTGTTTGTAAGTGTTTTCAACAAAAAGATAGTAACTAAAGGTAAATTTCTATTTATTTGTAAAGATGGCTCTAATTTATGCTGTAATCCAAGTAAAACTTGGCAGTGACATAGCAAACCCCAGATCACCTCTTCTGAAAACTAGGTTGTTACATAAAAAGAGTAGAGCTTTAGAATCAAGCACAAATTGCTTAATTAAGATAGAGGCATTTCGTGGTTATATGAAAGAGGACAGTTAACCCAATACATTTAAATTTTGCTATCTATTGTATGATCTACATGAGGCCACTTAACCTCTCTTAAATATTCACATCTCTAATTGAGAAGATAGTATTTCTCAGGGAGATGTATTAAAATAAGTCTTAAGCCTCTACTGATCGCTGAATCTTATTATTATTCATGGTAGTTCTGTTGTTAGTGTCATTTGTAATGTAATCTCTAGCTATATTAATTAATGCAATTTTGGAGTGGTCTCCCTTTATTGCTCCTCTCCTCCCTCTTCTTCTTGTCCCTTGTGTCCTTTTGTCGCTATGTTCGGCATGAATGAAATTGTCCTGTTTGACAAAATCAACCTTACATCTCTTGAACTGCCACTTCACTGGGACAGTTAGCCCATAAGGGAATTATTGGTTACCATAGCTGTCATTAAATATTCTGAAATCACAGTATGTGAACTTACAAAAGTCAATAAACCTCTGAAGGAACCTTAAGCGGTGATATGAGTATTTAATCCTTTGTTTCTTTTGGAATCTTTACACAAAGCACTCAGGAGTTGAATTCTGATAAAATGAAAAGGTAAACTAATTAGAACGATGCTGTTCAGGTTTTTACATTAAGGTTGCCTCAGTACTTTCAATATAAAGCCAGTCTATGAAGGTTTACAACTCAGAAATGAAAAGGTCTACATGAGATTAACTTGACTAGCAAGGTCTCTAGCACGTAGTAAACCCCTTTTTAGCCAGGTTTAGTAGAAGTCAGTCTTCCAGAAGCAAAGGTTTCACAAGCATACTTCTACATGAGACCATGCCTAATCAACTGTGGAGCCTACTGACCAATTTCAACTAAGACAAAAAGTGCTAAGATGATTATTTTCTGTTATGTTCCATGGATGTGAGTTGTTAGATGAAGAAAGTATGCATCAAAACACAGAGAGAAGCTGCAATACAAAACTCAGGCATTATTAGATTTTGGAATGCACTGAAGCTCAGAGCATGCATATCACAAAATACATAATTTCAGAAAAAGCTTTACTCACAGATACACTTCCTTCTTTCAGGTAAACTTGCTGGGATATAAAAAGCCCCACAAAACTGATAGAAAATAACAGCATTTTGACTCTCTGGTGAAATCGATATAAACTTGCTGTGTGAGGTAGATAACGTGATTACAATTAACAAAAGACTGAAATGCATTCCCCCCTGCTCTCCCTTAACTCCAATCTCTTTTAGGAACTAATAGTCTCCTCTTCATCAATGAATTAAGATTTTAGCAAATTTTACTGCCCTAGAAAACAAAAGTCATTTTTCATAAGACAATTTTTTTTTTTTTAGTCAGCTGTTGCTATTGACATAGGAAAGACACCAAAGTTAAAATTAAATGCATCAATATTTGAACACTTCGATTAGGGGTAAGTGTCACACTTTTGTTCAAGGTATCGGAGAGATCCAAAACATAATCAATGCTTGGGAAAATGAGATTCCTTTCCCTTTGGAATGCTAACTTTCTAAAGTGTGAAACTGTACAATAATCCACAGCACACCCATAACAGAGAGAAAGCACTTCCTGGCAATGCTTTTCATCTCAGCCTAACTGGATGCCCCAAAAATCATCTGCTGAAACTCAGTAAAACTAATTCCTTCCTAAATCTATTTCCCTTTAAGACTAACCGCATATACACTTTTCTTGGACTTTCAAAGCATTATAAACAAAGATCTTAATCAGCAGAAACATCATCAAATTAAGTTCTAGATCCCTTTTGTTTTTCCATGAGCTCTAGAGCTCTTAAAGTCCCTTCTAAGGACTGAATATCTTTAAATAATACTATACTGTTCACAGTTGTTCTATTAATCAGTCTCTCAGTTAATTTGCTTTTCTTGTCTTGTTTCGAACAGTGTAAATTTTAAGGGGTGCTGATAAATACTGCTAAGTGTGATTTGAGGATGAGTATAAAACAGAACAGGCTGAGTGCAAAACTTTCACACACAAAAAAAACATCCTAAAGAGAAAAAAAATATAATTGGAGAATAACAACAAGAGTTTGTGTAAGAGAAGAGGGGAAGTAAATTAACATAAATGCTACTTTACATCACATGGAATAAAAGCGGAGCATCCCCCTGGAACATTTAGCTTAAAATGTTTAGGCCATTCAGTTCTTTCTGGTTTCATCCTGACACTTCTGTTGTCCTCTGACTGTCCGAGTATGTTTAATAAAATACTCCTAAGAAAGGATTCTCAAGCGTTCAACAGCTGATTTTGCTCCCAGAGGTGCTGAACTGGGAAAAGTGGGAACGTGGAGTAAATATAATTAGCCAGAAAGGGAGGATGGAGTACTAGAGCATTTTAGAGCTAGAAAATAAAATAGTAATGAATAGAACTGGAAGATGAAGGTGAGCATGAGCTAGGCTTAATGAGAAAGGCAAAGGAATGGCAGAGATAACAAATTTACAGCTTCTTAATACATACGTAATTTATGCAGAAAAAATTATATACCTATGCATAAAAGGGAATACAGCCTTTCTTCTGCTGCTGGTTGTGAATTAAGTGTCATGTCCTTCAGAAGCGGATCTTCCTGGTAATTAGGGCCAGGTAAGTAGTTCTGCACAGCTCATTCACAGGCTTCTCGTGCACGTTCTGATTCGAGCTAAAGCAGAACCCATTCTGTAACTTTTCAGCTAAGCTTTCTTATTTTCCTGAAAGTGGTCAATTGTTTTTCAGACAGTGCCTGCCTCTAGATGTGATGTTTATCACTACATAATGGAGCATTGTTATGTAGAGAGACCGTTAAGTATACTTCCTTCCAATGTAAATCAAGACCATCCTAGAGCTGGTGGAATGCTGGAAGTCAGAAGGCAAAAAAGGGGGTTGCACCTGCAGGGAGGAGCAAATAGAAGGGATGACTGAAAACTGACCAACTAAGTATCCCATTCCATATACATCATACTTGGTATAAAGCTTAGGGATCACAGGAGTCAAGACCCTTCTTCAGTGGTCAGCGTTCAGTGAGATTCTCACTCATCTCATTTGATTTATGAATTCCTGAGTCTAGATCCTGAATCCTCCCGCCTGCCTCCGAGTCCAGTCCAGAGACTTTCTCTGTGCCTCCCCTGCACCATCAGTGGTCAAGTTCAACCATGGGGGAAATCCTGATTTAGTTTAATATTCTTTTGTATATTTTATTATTCTTTTATTAATATTAGCTTTTTACTAGGATGATTTAGAGATGCGTTACTTGCAATTTCCAACCCACAAATCTGTCTCATTTCCCTTTCTCATGCTGGATTGACAACTGGGAGTACAACTGCCCTGTCTAGCTGCTAACCTGGCTGGAGGGGGCTGTACCAAGATAGGTTCCCTAAGCTAGGGGAGGCAATTATTACTTCACACCTCACATTTAACTGAATACAGATGGGATTATTGCACATTTCTGTTGCAAAACACTGTCGATATAGCATCATAATGTATTAGATCTCCTGTATTTTATTTATTATACGTGTCCACATATTGTGATTATTGAGTTGTATAATATCCCATGCAGCCTATTTTGAAAATCACTTCTGTTGAATAGAAATTACTTATTTTGATTCTACAGGGGTTTGTTTCATCAAAACTCACATAGTATTTAGGAAACTAATCATTGTTCAATTGTGGAGCACAAGAAGTGTAAAATTATCATAACAAGTAGAATGAAAAGAACAACGAATCTGACCTCATTTGTTTGATTATTAATGGTGTTTCATCTAATTTACAAGGTCTAACCTTGTGTGATGCAAATGTAAAACACAAATGTACCTTTTTATCTTACAGACACTAATTAGTTTTGCTACATATACTATTTTTGCTCTAGTTAAGCATTAGGACACACAGAAATAGGCAGTTAAAAGCCTTTAAGCATAATTTTCATAAAATAACATAAGCCTACAGAGACTGAGAAAAATTATTAATATTATGTAATGTAATTTTACAATTTGATATACTAATTTCTCCTCAAAAAAGTCATTAAAAATTAGAAGTTAAACCTTTCCAGACATGCCATGATTTACTTAGAAGGCTTTTGTTTCTTTTCCTAAAACTTCAGAGGTACCAACCACCAGCAGAAAAAAGCCTTGTTACATCAGATCAGTTATGAGAGCCATTATATATTGGTGTATCACTGGCATTTCATTTTGCATTTCAGAGAACACTTATCACCTTTCCTAATACGTTAATGAAAAGAGATAGCGAAGTGTCAATAGGAAGGGTGTTGATTCCTCCATCTGCCCCAGATTTTGTTGAATCAGTCTTCAGGTGTCTTGCACGGCTTTTGTCTCTTGGGAAGTTTTGTGAAGTAAAAATCCACACTTGCCCAGCTGATAAGTTTTAGTTCTCTGCTAGTTGAATTACCATAACAAGGCAGAGCACATGCTGGAATCAGGCCAACAAGCCAAATTTGAGTGGCTTGTATAACACATTGGCATATCAGCAGAAAGGAAAACACATCTCCACAAAACAATTAGGTAAAAATCAGAAGGTGATAAAATGGAAAATTAGTGTACTTAGATGGAATTTAGGACTGAGACTTTTTTCCTTCCCATTAATCCAGTGATGGATTATACCTCTCTGTCCACAAAACATTTGTTTTAATTAAAGAAAACTGAAGGACGGACCATGATCATTTAATATTTC
Organism: Piaya cayana; assembly: GCA_013389865.1. Classification (NCBI taxonomy): domain Eukaryota; kingdom Metazoa; phylum Chordata; class Aves; order Cuculiformes; family Coccyzidae; genus Piaya; species Piaya cayana. Next base: position 163,848 of record WAAB01017699.1, read on the forward strand.
AGGTCAGTACCACTCTAATTTTGCACAAGTATATATCCTACCTATCTCTTCCCTCATACTCTAATGAGGTGATATATCAGTGAAAAGGGTGAAAAGCTTTAGTTTTCAAACTGGGGTTTGTTGTTTTTTAGAGATTTCCTTCCAAAAGAGGAAGCTCCCACCCCCTCATATCCACATTAAAAATAACAAAATAATTCCCTCTTCTTTCAGCTCCTTTCTTAAACTGCCTATGGTATCTCAACAAAAAAAAAAAAAAAAACAAACCCCAAACAACCAAACAAACCAACCTGCCAGAATAACATTCTTGTTTTGCCTCATGTTTTGTCCCCTGGCACTGTGGGTTTCTGCACTAGGGCTATTCCCTGCCAAAGGGCTGCCATGGGTGCTTCAGGTTTTCCTTACTGTATCAAACAGGGACATCCTTCATCCTGGAGGGGAGTGTCTGAGATGTTAGAAAAAAATAGTCTTGCAATATCAGCAGATCAATACTCTGCTATTCAGCAAAAAAAACCTGTTTTGCTTTCTTCCCTTTCTCTCACAGCTCTGCTGGCCTGCATGCTCAGGCTTCTCTCTTCCTAACCAGAAATCTCCTATCCTGAAGTCTGATCTTTGCTCAGACACCAAAGAACCTCATCCATTTCCAGATTAGAAATGTAGAGTACAGCATTATCTTTATTTTTGGTCTCTTTGAGCACAGAGTTATTGAATCACTGTGTCAGTTATTTAACTCTTATCCTTCCATGCACACTCCTCCTCAGCCTAGTTCACTCTTAATGAACAAGTCATCCACTTGTTTGTACATGCATGAGGGTACTCCTTTTCCATCAAAGAAAACAATTCTCTCTTCTTTTTTAAGGGCCAGAGGAATGCTAACTAAACAAATTCAACCAAGTAGCATTCCTTCAAAGGAGAATGAAGACAAGGAACATGTAGCCAAGTAACAGCTCAACAGGAGGCTGACACTCCTCCTGTTTCTGAAAAACACACCTTACACCTGTCCCTCAAACAAAAGTATATGTATAGACTTATATTTTATTCATTTGTTCACATGCTCCATGGTCCACAATAGTGGTACCATTTCTTAAGATCACGCAATATATGATCATATTACTCGGGGCTACATAATAATTCTAATTAATCTCCTAAATGCTAGTATTGCAGCTTATAGAGACATTTACAGTAAGAAGCAGCATCAGGAAGGTCAGCAGAAAATACCTACTTATCTTGTAGCATTATAAGAGAGGTAAGACAAACATAAAAACCCACAGAAGCAAAATATTATTTGATGAACAATATTTCATTTACAGTTGTCTAAATCTTTTTTAGAACCTTATCAAAATAAATTAAATAAATTAAACCTGAGACAAAAAATAAACAAGCTTAAGGAAAGAAAAACTTTCATTTAGTTTTGATATGCTGCTTAATCACAATGGTGCTCATATTGAGAAATGCCCTACTTATAATGATGCCATTTTGCAAACAATAGCCCTTCAAATCTAGATATTTTCTCGCAATCTGCTGTGGTATCCTGACTAGTTGTTAGCACGTCAGTTACATCTTAAAGTTCAGATCAAGGTTCTGGTTTTTATTTCAAGGTCTTTTCTAAAATGTCTGTACAATATACTGCTGCTCCATGACATTTATTTGTGCTTATTATCTTCTGCTATTATTTTTGCAGGAAAGACTGACAATTATGCATTTGCAGATGTAGTACATCAAAATCCCCAGAACACTCTGGTGTTTGCTCTGGGCTTATTACTCCCTGATACTTTTACTATCAGTAGAATTTGCTTGTTTACCATTGCTATCTCTATTTAGATCATTTATATAGATGAGAAACAGTGTGAAGTCGCACTATTGACTCCTTGGAGGTCTCATTTGTTATCTTCTCCCAAATGAACAGCAGCTACTTTTACTACTGTTTGCTATTTTAAGCCAGGGCTCCACTCACACCTGTGTCCTCACTTGCAATTCACACAGATTTGAGTTGAAAAGAGATTAAGCTATGTTGGCTCCAGTTTCAGCAAAGGGGGCAAAAGATGAATGTTAAATTCTGGGCCAATGAAAGAGAGAAGCATTTGGCTTTGGTATCCTGGAAGCAGAGTGTTTATATATGCTAGTAAAGGAGGAAAAGAAAAGAAGGGGGAAAAAGAAAAAGGTCAGCTTGGAAATTTTGCTGTGGCAATCTCTTGCACACCTATGTCCTCCCCAGCAGATGGAAAAGTGATCAGGTAAAGCAAGAATGTAATCTTACTGAAAGTCTGTGTACAGTTCCAATGAACTGTGGGTGAGTTACCTCTAACATTTCAAGGTCTTTTTAGAGGTTGTTTTTGTTTCTCTTCAAAGGAAGCAGTTGAGTGCACAGGAGAGTTAATAAAGCTGGTTTCCTATAGATTTCTATTTTCTGATGGGATTCTATTGAAATATAATACACTGTAAACTTTGAAATTTTGACGGGAATCTTTCTATGGAGGAAGGGAAGGTGAAGGGAAACTAATTCTTGATTCAGTTTTTATGTCTAAACTATTAATTCTCCATCAGACTTAGCCAAAATAGGCTGAAGCACTCAGAGTAGATCATCATAACAGATAAAAGTAATTATTAGATACTTCCTTAAGAAATGAGACTCTTTGAGATGAAAAGAAATAAGAAGCAATGCCATAGAAGTCTATGCAATCAATGGTACTGTTTTGGTCACGTTTCAACCCTCTCTAAAAAAAACCTTAAGTCTTTTCTCCATGCTGGCCAGATTCACCTCAACTTAGGATAGCCTTCCCTGAGATGATTTTAAAAACTGCAGCTGAGAACCCAGAAGCTAGAGTCTGGAAACAGGGTTCTTGGCATTTTCTCCTGATGTACTCAATTCTCCTCAATAATAAACCAATTTTAAACTGTAACTTTCCATCTGGTGCAGATCAGGCTTGTAGGAATTACATTCGCTTTGCCTCTAATATAGGTAATTGCATCATCTTAACTATTAACTGTAAATTACAAACTATAATCGTGACTATTAACTCTAAATTACCTACAATATGTGGATTTCATGGTGGATCAGGAAAGGGCAAGTAATAAGAATAACTTATTCTTTTATTCTTTACAGTTTGCAGTCTCAGATCAACTAACTTACCTTATGGGTAGTATGGTCAAGTACAGAGGTTTGGGGTTTTTTGTTTGTTTTAGTAGCAAAAATGTCTCAAACTGAGTTTCATTCTTCCTTTCAATTTAGTTCTACCCAGTTTTAGAAGAGTCTAAATGAGAACTCTGAACAGGACTGGACTTACTAGTATCCTTCATTGAAACAGCTTCAGTAAAATTAATGAGGTAACTGAGCACTGCATTTCTTCCACCACTACCAGGCATTCAGGAATGGGCTACCTGACAAGCACAATGGTCTCCAAAACAGCTAAACTGAACAAAAGATTTCCCACAATTTGTGTTCAGTATTTTCCTGTCACATCTCCAGGAATCTCTGCCAAAGAGAGTTAGGTGGCCCTCTCCTGTGAATGTGGTAAAACCTTACCTCCATAAACTGTAACAAGTGAAACAATGAAAAAGCCTGGCACATACAAAAATCTTAGCTTAAAAGAAAGCTTGATGTCCACCTTGGCCTCTTTCTTCAGTGCAAACAAGCAACTTGCTTTTCCACTCTTAAATATATTACCTTGACCCAACCTCTGTAATGAGAACTCTTTTTGCCGCTGAAGAGAGTGTATTACAGTTTTAAAAAATCCTTATTTCTGGTGACTCGGGGGAAAAGCATAAATTGTGCCTCTAGCACTAATACTATACTGATTTTTCTGTATCAAAAATTGCCTTCTTATTCTTTATGCAGTCTTCTTTTCTCAGCTTTTATATTTTTCATATCAAGGATTATCTCAGCACTTTGTATTTTTATGGAGTAACAAAAAAAAAAGGATCCTTGACAAAAAGAATCACATAAACCTAACAAGATTCCTTCTCTTCTGCAGCCTTGCTTAATCATTACTTAAGACACGCTTCTGTGAGTGTTGGACTTTCTGAAAAGTTATTTCAGCAACCAGATCAACAGGGGTATTGTTTGCAAAACCCTGATAAGTAGATGATAGCAGTTCTCAAGACATCTCTAAAGTTTGCTGGACAAAGTCTCAGGAGACTGAGTATCTCCTGCACGCCAGAGGCACCGTAAATATTATAAAACACTAAATGATGTTTGGGACACACAAAGTGTAAACTTTAAGCCCTCGGGCCACAAGATACCTGGGTGTTCCTTACAGATGCTGTTCAACTTTGTTGTTGTTTAGAGAGCTTCATCTCAACTGTAGGGCATTAACATACAGCCAGATGCTCTCATCTGATCTTTAAAGACTGTCTAATTTTCACAGTGTAGTCACGCTGTATGACAAGGATTTCCCTAACATTTCAGCACTTGAAAGCAGAAGTGGAAATTCACTTTTTTCTAAAAGTCTTCAAAACAATGTAGGAAAATACAATGGGATCTCCATAAAGGACAGCAATTGCTAGGAGTTGACAAATCTCTAGTTACTGGTGAAAAGTATATTGGTAAATTCTATCCAAACAGGCACTCGTACTATGGCCAAGATTTTTATTTTCCTCCCTCACATCTCTTCTCTGCAGATGAAGTAGATGGTGACGAGTGGCATAGACTGACAGACCACAAAGCTTTCAGGCAGTGTTTGCCACCAGAAGAAGGAGAAAAGTCTCTGCTTCAAAACTTCTTACGGCAAGGGTGAACACAGCAAGCTGACTGCAGTAGTTTCTGCAGCATATCATGACTGACTTGAAATCATTACTGAAAGCCATGCCACTACTATTGACTTTGCAATAACTCCATGTCTCAGCATTGGTACAACGGCAGCCTGGATCGACAAATAGTAGCTAAAACTAGCTCTGGGCTTCTGTATTTACTGGTCTTTGTTAATTGCATTTCTACTTTCTTTATCACATTTGCTTCTACACATTCAGCAGCACAGAGGATGCTGACAGGGCAAGTAAGTTTGGTCTTAAGTTCATGCAGAAGCCTCTAGAAATAAGAGTCCAGGCTAGATGCTGCATTATATAGCTACTCTCATTGTGGGAGTAGAAAAAGAAAGCAATGTAACTCCTGGCAATGATCCTAAGTACCTAAGAAGGAGCAACAACAAATGCACTCCAGGGGCACACTTATATGTGGAGTTAAGTAGCACTTGAAAAGCCCTACACCTGTGTTCCTCCCATGGCTAAAAGTAGCACTATGTTGACTCATTGCATGTTACTCAGGCACAAAGGGATCTCACCTAATCTTAGGTGCTTACAACTCAGTTAGCCTTGCATAACCAGTGGAAGGCAACTAATACTTCTGGATCGTCTTGTCCATAAAGGGTCTCATCTAAAATAGGTCAGAGGAAATGCAGCCTAGAAGCAATGATTTTTCTCCATTTTCTGTGAAGAACTCTGGATTAGAAGATGTCTCGAAAAGTGAAACGCTTTTCAGAAAATGAAGTAGAAAATGGAAACCCGAGCTGTCAGGCCTGTTTATGTCAATAACTGAAGTAAATTGTTTTCTATCCACTACAAGGTAAGGAACAGCAAAATCCTAATGGTACCTCAGTTTTCCATTGTGCAAATTCTATGTGGCATACAAACAGACTTGCCCAGAATACAACACTTACAAAGCAGAGAACAACCTCCTGGCTTCATACAATTATTTCTGGGATTAAAAAAACCCTCCGCTACATGCTTTGCTCCTTTTTCATACTCACAAAACCTGATCACCAAGAATAAGTTAAGTGTGTGCCTGTTTTGAGGTGGATGCCTTCTTCTGCTTCTCAGCATTCATGTCAAATCACATGTTATGCAAAAATAGAGATTCCCTGTTTTCACAGAAATTCTCAATTTGAATCTCCACTGCTGTGTCCTTTGTGTGATTGCTCCTACCTGTGCCAATCACTATGTCAACTTCTCATCCGTATAGTTGTACATGAATACCTGAGCTGGCAAAGCAGGCAGCCTTCAGGATCCAAGGGGACTTTGAAATAGTATTTCAATATATATTGTCTCTTCTAAGCTGCATCAAATTTGTTTCTACTGAAAAGTGCATCACTTCTTAACTACTCTGACATCTGAACAGACTATTCAAATAAAGTCTGATAAGATAAACATTCTAAGCTGTTTTGAGCCATCAAGAACATTCCTGAGAAGGTAGAAGATGTGTTGCTTTTTTAATCTTATCCGTTAAATAAAAAAAAAAAAAAAGAGGGGAAGCATGGTATTTCTAATAGCACAGGGCCTCCAGAATCACAGTGGAATACTGTATGCAGGATTAATTCAGATGCTGGTTATGAAATTCTCAAAAAGTTGTGCTCTTCCCTCTCTCAAAAATCAAACTGCACAGTTTTGTGGTGGTTGCAGAATTTTCTGTCTTTTGGAAAGGAATACATACAACACTAGTATTTTGTCAGATAAGTGTTTTGCAAATAGATATGTGAAAAAGGAAGCTACAAGAGAATCAGCGCTTATGTTTAATCAAGGCACATTGTGGTCCGGTTACCTTCAAGTTTAAACGTTGCTGTACATTGTTATAAGACGTCTGTCTTAGACCTGTCAACCATGTACCAGAAGTATAACACACATACACGTCTAACTAGGACAGCAGTGCTTGTGCTGGGGTACATGCCATATAGCAATATGTAGATTTCTACAAACCTTGGTTTTAGATGGTGAAACTGACTACCCACTCCAATCATCTACCACTTTTAATCCAAATGTCCTCTTGTATTTCTGAAAATTCATATAGTCCTCAGAAGACTAAGTAGCATGACACAGGCAGGAAGACTAGAGGATCAGGATGCATTATTTAGTCACAATTCACTGCTTGAACTGTGCTGTTTTCATACCCCTAGCCTAAAGCAGAAAAACACCTCTAAATGTATTAGCCTAAATGAATGGGCTGAGCCCAAGTTGCTTTTCCTCATATTTGTGAAAGAGGAAAAGTGCCACAGCTTAGCTGCTTTGAAATAACCAAGAAGGATTTGAGGATCTGAGCACATAGTGAGTAGGAAAGTGATAAGGGCAGGTACTCCTCACTGCTTGCAGTGGTGTAGTGGTTGCAGCCTTCTTAGTTCCCAAGGTAGAACTTCAGTGTTAAATAGTGTGTTCTGCTCAGGTTCTCATTTATTAAACCACATTAAACCTAAAAGAGAAATGGAGCAGTGCACTAACCTGCAGTGTACAACCAGTACAGCCCTAACCCAGGCAGGGAAGAGCATTTTTGAGGGACTAGTTGTTTCCTAGCTCACTAGTTTCATAAGAATCACATAAAAGTTAATGATTAACCTAATAATAAAACTGCCAGAGGTAAACATTTCTTTACTACTTCCTTCTTAAGGACACTGGACACACTCTGAAGGAGAGATATATGTCTAAATGAATTCAGCTTTTAAACTGTTCTCCATCTTCCATGAGAATAAGCCTCCCTCAAAGGTTTCTTATAATATGATTGTTTTGGGGGATTGGGGCAGGAGGAAGGGTTACAAGGGGAAAAAAAACCACCTTAACAAGATCACCCTCCAAAACCAAACAAGTCTTCATTCCTGACCTTAGACACTGAGGATCCAAAATCCTCTGTGCTGCTTCAAAGCACTTTACTGTCCTATCTGGTGTTCTATTTCCAGCTATGGCTGAGTTTTGTTGCTCCAGAGGAAAGAAGAAATAACAAACAGAATATATATAGCCAAGTACACACCGGAGGAAAAAATCCTTCTAGTGCCTGTAGGAGACTAAGGCACAAGTAAGTGAGCACAGAATCTCAGCCTAATTTTCAGTGGTTCTGTGTATTGTATATCATACCAGTGAAAAATGACTTTAACATTCCCACTATTTTGGCCAGATGCAACTGTTTACTGTCACAAGGCACTACTGTTTATTTTGCACAAGATGTTAGGCAATTTCAAACCTCGATCAACCCTTTCTTCCTGTGATGGCTTATAAATCCTTAGCTTTTTGAGATTTGCCTCTGAACTAGTCAGCTGTCTCCCTCTGCTACTTATTTACTAAACCATGAAGTTCTTTTGTGCAAATGCACAAACTGAATTTCCAACAATGTGCCAAAGAATACTTCAAGAGTGACAAACAGATGCATATACGACACAGATAACACAACAGTTTCAGGGCTATCAGGAAAAGTGCACAGCAGTTTCTGTCCTGCACACATTAACATCCAAGTCATCTAAGTACTTTTGTGCCTGAGTCATCTCAATTGCTATGGATTACCATCTCTCTGGAGATTCAGGATGGCATTCCCATTATCCACTTAGCTACGTGCTCTTACTATATCATCTACTTATGGCAGTCGGGAGTATCAGCTTAAGTTTACTTCTGTGTTATGAATACTGGAGTTGTAAGATGTCAAACTGCCATTGCTCTCTCTTTCAGAGGATGTGAAGTCAGAAAGTGCTGTGGTTTTTAGCTTAGAGCTTAAAAACACCCTGAAATGGCAAAATCTAACATTTGAAACGGGTTAGCTCTAATATTGATGGCTTGGTTATGACTAGGTAACCATTACTTGTTTCAGTACTGATCCATCAAAGTTTTCCCTTATGAAAAACCCACTTGCTGTAGATCTAAACCAGAATGAGACAGACACATTCTTCTAACTTTAGTATTTTGTTTAGTTTTTCCACCAAATGACAAGACTCTCAGATTCCACAGTTTTCCCATCCACATACCAAACATGTCACTTGAACAGTGTGAGAAGTTTACAAAAGGAGTCACAACAGCAGAGGTTGGCATGCAAACAGAAGTGCAATGTCTATATTCTTACCAAAATCTATTTTGCTGGAGCCAATCAGGTCAAATGATTAACACGCTACATAAAGTTAAAGAACGTGAGTCACACTGCAAGACATCCTTCATTGAGTTTTATAAAATTATTCCAATTTCAAGACAAGTAAGCCTACTTTTTAAAATGACCTACCAAGTGGCACAAACCCACTAGGTATTTGATAAAAATCACCTTATACATTCATACACTCTTATTGCATTACGACATAACTCCTAGACTGGATCTTTCATAAAAAGAAATAATATTACTTTTTTTGAAAATTTTCTTTATATCTGTTATTACCTTAATGGAAAATCTGACAAGTTTTATAAAATCTTCATCATGCATACTAGTATGGCCTAAGGAGCTACTAAATAACATCCCAACTGTTCCAGACATTGTACAAAGACACATAGAGATCATAGACTGAAGAATATTTTAGAGAGAGAGAAAAAAAAACAACTGTAAGAAACAAGCAGAATGAACAGAATTTCAATCACTCAGCAGCTTTTGGAACCAATAAGGTAGCCAGAAGGGTGCAAGGTACTGAGGGAGGTGTCAGAGATCAGGGCATGGAAGGGAAGGTACAGATCTAAACTGGGGTGACAATACTGTAAAGAACAGCAAAGATGTAGGAACACGTACAGTGAGGCTGAGCCAAGACTGTACAAAATCTTCAATATACATTATGTATTTACTGAGTCTGAGGAGGAATTTCATCCTGGAGGAATGTACCTATTCCTCCACCTTCCCTGTGGCTTTTATCACCAAGCACTATGTCATTTACTAGAGAATATTCTTTTGGCCAATTTTGCCCAGATGTCCCAACAGCATTCCCCTACCAGCGTCTTGAACAGCCCCAGCCTACTTACTCATGGGACAGCGTAAGAAATGGAAAAGGCCTTGATGCTGTATAAACACTGTTCAGCAGTAACTAAATCGGAGATGTTATTAAAACTGTTTCCATGATGAATCCAGTACAGCACCATATAAACTACTATGAAGAAAATGAATACTACTCCAGCCCAAACAAGTACAAATGTCTCTGCAAGACAGCAGCGTGCACTTTGATCCCACAGACACCTAAATAAGGAATTGACACATTAAGGACCACAGCCTTTCCTTACCCTAATACTTCACACTAGCCGTGTGATATGTTTTATGTATTCAATAGGGAGAGGATGTAATCCCTCTTGTCCCCATTGGTTTGCTCTGAAATAATAGACACCAAAATCAGCAACGATAGTAGTTGCAGAGTACTTAACAGGATGGTTTCTGGGTTCTGTATGTGTATTTATCTGTCCGTAGTATTACTATTCATTAAAAAGTCTGTCCCTCTTCTGAGTGAAAAAAAATATTTAGTTTCTCTGGCTTATGACAGCCTTTGTAAAGAGCAGTACTATATTGATTCTTTCTTCAGTGTGTATACAAACTCATTTATAATGTTATGACCTGAGCTGTAGAGCACAAATTTAAAATGACCTGTACATATTACTTGGTAACATTTGGATTGCAAGTTAAATACTCCTTGATTAAACATGAATGCTTTTCCCTTGGAGTACGAGATATCTTATCAGAAAAGCCGCCTTATCAAATTCACCATCCTGGAGGCAGACACATTCTCTTGCAGTGCTGGGAGTTCATAATGATAAAATTAACAATGTTGTATTTCCCAGTGAAGTCAGCAGTAGTGTACTGCATCCTACCATTAATCATTAGAGCCAGTTCTCATAACAGAGCCACTTGCTGGCCCTCAGGCACCTGCATCACTCCCCAAGCAATTCTAGTCCCCAGCAATAACTTATCACAGAAGCCAGGGATCAAGATTAAAAACCCGGTGAATAATGGGAGACTGTGTGCACCTCTATTCCTCTGGTAGATACAAGCAAGCTAATAACCTCCTTAAAGGGGAAGCAAATCATTCCATATTTTTCACTTTATAGACAAGCCAGAAAAGACCTGTATCTGTGTTTCAGTAAAAATTATTGTATTGTTTAAGTTACTTGGTTCTGCTCATGCAAGGAATCAGCATGCAAAAAAAAACATCTGGTGGGGGGCTCCTCTGTATAGCACTATTCCAGGTACACAATATTCTGCATTGTGCTTACAATAAAAAAGGCAGGGGAAGGAAATTTTAGTTTAAATCCGAAAATCAGAAATACTACCCATTTTGCAAAAGCATTGGGCAAGAAGTATAATAAGAGGCCAGGTTTCCTGCTGCTAAAAAAATGGCTTGAATTTACATTTGTGCCATAGAGGTGATAAAAGAACCCTTCCAAATGCATTTCAGCCGTCTTCTCCCCCTCTCTCCTTCCCAGTCACAGGGCACATTACTGAGTGTTTGGCAGCTGCTGAAACTCAGTGCAATTTTCTGGCAAAGAGCCTGCTGCAGTCGATGCAGGTCACAACTCGCTAAACATACAAAGAAACAGGCAGGTCTGGAAATAAAAAAAAAAAGGAGTATTTTATAGCAACTTTCATGGGAACCTTACTTAAGTGTATCGGCTAGGAGACAAAAATGCATGCACACATATATCTGTCTAGGCAGGTGCAATTAAAGTTTTGTCTCATTCAATTCAACATTGAATATTATTCCTTTTTCCAGCAATATGCAGAGTAACCTCAGCCATTCCTATTTTCACCTACAGAGCATATACAACTTCTAAGTTATGATTATATGGTTTATTTGACAATCTGGAAAAATACTTGCAGACCAATATAATTTGAAAGGAACTAAAGGAAGTAGAGTCTGATCTAAGAGAGATACAGTGTCTTGTGCTGCATTTCAGTGTTCTCAAGAATTTAATAGCTCAAGGTTTTTTCTTTTTTGGAGGTTACTATAAATGAAGTGCTTGCATTCCTGAGTGAAAAAAACCCCAATAATTATCATGCTTAATATAATTAATACTTGCTGCAAACTTTTTGCAAGGGGAGCAGAGAAATAATTTCAAGTATGGCATTAAAGAGGAAAAGGAGACAGGGAATTTAAGAAAGGTAAATGTACAACTGCTGTGTTTTAAGTATCCAGTTTATATAGGTATCTCCTTGTCATGCCTGGGTATAATGCCTTAGTCAACAGCAGTTTCAAACAACACACTGTGTTGAACCAGTATGATAAAAAACATTGCCTCTTTGAGAAAAATGCATGAAGAAAGTAATTGAGTCATACCTGGGCTGATCTTATAATGAATTCTGTGAGGACTCAGAGGAGAAATCTCCATCACTGTGGATCTAATTTGCCATGAATGCAAATTCATCTCTTAAAGGTGAAACATACACCAAAAGCTCTAAGAGAAAGGAGTGGGTACCAAATATGACCACAAAAATTTGTCAATGTGGCGAGTCATTCAGCCTACCTGTTTTGGATTGACAGGTCTCAAAAATTCTGCCTCTGACTTTTCCACCTGCTAAAAATAGAAGCTCATCACTGTTATAAAAGCTCAGTGCAACCCAAAAGCTGTCCAAGCATGTGCCAAAATGAGACTGTCATTACTACTTACTGATGTATCTTAAACCTACCACAAAGTCATATAACCTAATGATTTAGTAATAAAGAATAATGCATCAATGTAATTGATTTCTTTCTGAATACCATGTGATACACTGGAACGTCAAATTGTTCAAGCGTAGTGCTATTACCATTATCTCATGAAGTAAGGTAATTAGAAACATGGACAATGTTGGACTCAAAAATATATAATAATCAGTCCAAAATATATAGTAAGCAAAAAAAAAAATTATTTTAATTTCCTAATACTCTGATCATAACCACCAATCTATAGGGAGTTATTTCCATCCAGAAATCATATAAGATGCCATTATTCACATTCAGTTTGTACCCATAGTAGGGAAAACCTGAAACTGAATTGAACAATTTTGCTGAATGATTTTTCCTGATTAACTGTGACAAGAAATCGTTTTCCACAAAAATGTAGACCTTTCATTTTTGGATCTCTATTTTTGATAAAAGAATTTAAAAGCATAGTATTACATATCAAGTTCCAGCAAAACATTTCCACTGAGCAGATCTTGAGATCCTGTGATACTTATTAATATTACAAAAGTCTGCAGCAGAGGGGAGAATACTGTTACTGGGATTTTAAAATATTATACCCATGAAGGCATACCATTCACTTTACAAATGTTGGAACTGGTGTCAACTGAAGCCTTTAGAGATATGATGTTATTAACAGCTTCTCCACGTGTTCTTGAAGGAGGGGAGATCAATGAGAAAATGCTTCAAAAGCTGGGTACAATTGATGCACTACTGATGAAACAGCAGAGCAGCAGATGTATTTTGGTCGTGTTTCAAGGAAAGCAGGCGACAATATGATAAAAGCGTTTCTGCAGGATTATACTTCAGAGTACACAGTCCGCAGATTAATGAAGAAAGCAGTATAAGAAACAGGTTTTATAATTTTATGGCTTAGTCTGGTGTAAAAGGCTTTTATTTAACAAAAAGAACCAGCTTTCTGACCACACATCTGGGGTCATAGAGGTTTGTAAACCAGATCTTTATATCTTGCCAAATAGTTCTGTAAGGACAAAATCAAAAAGTAGAATCAATTTTCTACTCAAGTTGCTCTTTACCATGCAGAATACAAGTAACTTGGGTGCCAGAATATCCTGTAGCATTTGTTTTGATGTCTGTTTATTTCTTACTACTATAGTTGATCTCTGCCTATTCATCAGCCTGAAGAACTGTCCTTTGGCTGACTTAAATAATACATAATCAATAGACATTTTCTAGTCTTGCTATCAATTCTGTATTCACAAGCAGTGTAGGCTAAGCCAGATGGAGCTCAGTGGCATCCAGTGAAAAAACAAGAGATGGCAGGCACAACACAAAATATAAGACATTCTATTTAAAGATCAGAAAAACTTTTTTCTTAGACATGATTGAACACTAGAGGATGCTGCCTAGAAAGCCTGTAAACTTTCCATTCTTGGAGGTATTCAGCACCCACTTGAACACTGCCCTAAATAATCTGCCCTATCAGACCCTGCTTTGAACAGGGGGGTGGACGAGATGATCTCCAGATGTGCCTACCAACTTCAACCATTCCATCATTTTGTGATTCTATAAAAATCCTATATATACATAGTTGACATCTTGTAACTTACCCAGGTCCATTGCCTTTAACTGCAAATCTAAGAGATACCTGCAATTCCAAACTATAAAAGTGTAAGTCCCCTGAAATATTCTCAGCAAGTAGCAGTCAGCTTTCAACACACACATCTCTCAGACATCAAAATGGGCCTTCCTGTCTGCAAGCATAAGTTCCAAGAACTACATCTGTGATCCTTGTAGAAGGTGCTGAGGGCTAATACAGTTACAATGGCTCTTCTCCACAGGATAGTGGGCAAGAGCGCACTTTAAGCGAGGGCAACACAGTGACATCTTTAAAATGTATGTTTCTTAAGAGTCTAAGCATATTTTAAGTGAAGAAGAGATTCGTGGAAGACCACTGTGGGCACTGATGTGGAGAAAAATGGAATGGAAAAATTAGGGACTTTCAAAAACAACGATGTTAAAAAATGAAGCTAATGTAAAGACTCATGACAATGTAAGTATCTGCTAGACCCGACTTAAGAAAACAGCTGAGAATATGACAAAATGAGTCCTCTCTCTAAAAGGACAAAACCAAAATGTTTCAGTGAAATGATTAGGCCTTGTTTAAGATACTCTCAGAAAGAGTCTCTAAATCAGCATTGCAGGGGAGACAGAAAAGCAACAGTGGAGACTAGAAGCTCTTCTGCTAGCAGAGTCAGTTGAAACTTACAACATTTCTGAAGTTCAAAGTGAGAAGCATGGTCACTATATGTTATGCTATGAAGGGGATTTTAGCTTTTAAGTACTTGTACAACAGACCAGAGAAAATCCAACACTGTTGACTCTTGCAAAGGGTGTCCTGTCCTTTCCTTTCCTTTTTCCTTTTCCTTTCCTCCGCTTCTCCTCTCTTCTCTTCACTTCTCTCTTCGCTTCTCCTCTCTTCTCTTCACTTCTCTCTTCTCCTCTCCTCTCTTCTCCTCTCCTCTCTTCTCCTCTCTCCTCTCTCTCTTCCTCTCTTTCTCTCCCTCTTTCTCTCTTTTAATAACTATGTCATCTCCTCATACCTTCCTTGAAACTATGCTTATTTTATAAACAGGAAGTACAAGAAGACATTTCAATAGATCAATTTTTTTAATAGTCCCTACAAAACACATGCACAAGACCAAGCTGTTGAATACAAGTAACCATCAGTTTGTGAAGATCCTCAAATGCGTGAGCGATTGTTATAAAAAGAACGAACATGGACAAAGGAACACAACTACTCCTTAGGCCTGAATAAAAATCTTTCTACTGAAATAGCAAACTGTATTCTGAGGAAAAGTGTTCAGGGCACAAAATGTCATTCAACCCTTTTCCTCTTTCAAGTGGCTTAGTTTTACACACTTTCTCTTCAGTGTAGAATGTAATATTACTTTAGAGAGCAGAGGGTTTTTCTTAGCACATTATTAAGCCATGAAGACTCAAACATTTTGCTGAGTTAAGGTGATTCACTACATTGCCCTGCTTAAGCTCAATATTTATTTCTGTGTTGCCTATTTTAATCTTAGTTGCAAGTTAAACTGACATTGCTGAAGCTTTTTTTCTAAGGCTTTCCAGTGTGTGAGCTAAATTGCGATATCTTGTCAATGGAGTTTTTCTGTTCAGCAGATGGATAGTGATTAAGCTTCAGAGACTTGTCTGTGGATATGAATTCTTAAAGACACTTATCTTCAAAATCAGAACCTCTGTTATAGATTACATTGGTAAAATATACCAGTGCAGAATATGCTTCTAAAGCTGAGACAGAGCCAGAGCTTTCCCCATTTTCTCTAATACGTACGTGGATTTTAATCACTGTAATTTTCACAAGTTAATAAATATTCAACTGTAGTATCCTGGTAATCATCATATGCCCATTTAATTGCATGAGCTTTTAAAATCCTATGTCACATTAAGGAAAGGCTGTGCTTGTAAAGCCATAATTAATGGTGCATAACAGACTAAGTAAAATGAGATGAAATGTGGCCATTACAAACCTGAATCCCAGAGCAGGTTCATCACGTTCCAAAAGGATCTCTTGAGGACTACAGAGATAGAGCTCCACATGATTAAGATCCTCTGCTCTCATTTGAAAAGAAATCAAGCCCCATGTATAAATCCTGGCTTGAAATAAACAGTCATGAAATAGTTTGCTACCCATATACATCTAAGCACATATACATCAATTAGATATTGATCAACATTTATGTTCAAAAGACATTATATTCAGACTTTAAAATATCACACTAAAATGTCTTTGTATAGCAACGCTATGAGTTACGGAATCACAACAGCAGCAGCTGAGATGTGACTGTGCAACAATGTACTTTTATGCCTCTAATATCATACTTTTATCTTAGACAACTGAATGGGGGGGCGGTTTTCGCAGTATGATAGACTGCTGCTAGCCTTTAATAAGATGACCTCCCTAAATACGTAGCAATGACTGTTAAATTTAGCTGGCCTGAAACTGAACTGGCCTTAGGTGAAAATTAGACAGGACACAGAACAGCAGGTCATATTAATGAAAGTGTTTATCAACATTATTTGTAGGAAGCTGATGAACTCTCTTGAATTTCCTCACTGTTCGAATTTTTTAATGATTTATTAGGTTTTTTTTTTATTCCTCACTCCTCCCCTTGAGGAAAAACTTACTGACAGATCTGCAAAGCTTTAAAAAGAGGAAGGGAGGACTCTTTACATCTGTAGCTCTCATGCAATGTAACTCAATTTCCTTCTCAATTTGCTGAGCCGCTATCCCCATTAATTGCCATTGGAACATCAAAACTGTTGGCGTCTTGAAATATTGGAATACTACCAAGTATCAATCTCATTTTACATATCTGACAGAGAGCATGGTTTCCCTTTGCCTGTCCCATTTGCAGTAACAAACTGCATGATTTTCATTTTCACTAATAATTTCAACACAGTTGGCTGACCAACATTTCAAACCTATTCCTTTATTCTTACATTGATGTAAATGTTCTTTTTTGTCTGAAAAAGCACTTAAGGCCCCCCAAACTTCCATTTTACTTATAAAGCAAGACACCAGAAAGGAGTTTATTTCCTTAGCCTGGATCAATATAAAAAATAATTGTTGAAAGTTTGTGGAATCATCCTATGTTGGATAAAACCCCCAAAAGACCCCCAAACCCCATTTCATTCTCCTCATAGCTGGTATTAGATAATACTCATCTCCTGCAGATGAAAAATCCTACCACAACTCCAAATATCTCAATTTTCTACTCTGTCTACTTAAAATGAAAATATCTTTTCCACCTTTTCGCCCACAACCTCATACATATATTTTGGAGATATTTCTCTATCCCACATGCCAGATAATTTGGGCTTTTCCCACTTAAATCTCACTGTTTGAAAAAGGAAAGCTTCACACTTCAAATGAGTAGAAAATGTTAGTTCATATCAATGTAACATTTGGAGAGAATATTCTTTACTATTCTTTAAATTAGGTTTTGACTGGTTTATCCCACAAGAAAACTCCAGAGAAAGGGTATGATTTAAAAAAACCCCAAAAACTTATACATTTAAAGCCACCTTTAACCTCTTTCCTTTGGCTTCCCTCACTTTAGAATTAGTATAACAGTATCTCCTCCTTTCCTAATTTTGTTTTCTCGTATTTCAGTTATGAAATTCACTGTCTTGAAATGACTTCTATTCTGTTCCTTAACAAGGCAAACTGGAATATAAGAAATAGAACACTGATTACCTAAGACAATCAATACAAAGAAGGGAATTAGCCCCACACTGCCAGTGATTTTATAAATTTTTAGCTAGGTCCAACATTGTACTGGCTACTGTATTGACTGGGCAACATGCTCGTGGTCCTTTTGATGAATCTTCACTGAAAGAAGCATGCATATGTTTTCCTTATCCACTGCCATGTATGTAATTTTGATGGAATGTCCTTTCTGAGAAAGCACAGATTCATCTACACTTCTACACAACAGATTTCTTGATGTGCAAAGTGAAACTGTGTTTAAACTTGAAGGTCCTCTTGCACTACAAGATTCTTAATTTATACAGTAAAATATAATTAGAAAATAAATTCTCAATGTGTATTACCTTATGTCTTGTTAAAATGCAGCTAGATGTTTGGAATACATTTTCTGTGATATATAAACGTATCTATTATATATTTGGAAGTGTATCATCTGTGAGAACGAAGTTTTCATTTTGATGACAAATCTCATGGAGAATCTTGAAAAATGTCTTCCTAAACCTATTTACCTTCTTAATTGGAGAAAGGGATAGATCTACCAAAAAGTTATAAAAAGTCCAAAACAGAGGTTCAACAATAAATTTAGATAAGAACTTTGGTCATATGTCACTACAATCATCCAATACATCACAGTGTTAAACTGGCCTGCTTGCTGCATTTTTTGTCCTTTCAGACCAGGGTTGAGACTATTTGGAGTCTGTCAGCCTAAGGTCAAAGTAAACTTCTGTGGGATTTGCAAAGTTCATCCAATCTTCATCACACCTAATGAGACAATTATACCTTCACAAGATTTTTGTCTTGAATCTCATTGAATGAACTGTAGGGATACATTCTGTATCGTAAGAATGAAATGTTCTCTTATGCCTTCCCTTCTTTCTTGCATGACAGCACCATCTGTTTATAAATACATCACTGGAATGACAGTGCTCTGATGATGTACTAATATAATACATCATCGAAGTGCCACCACTGATGATCTAATGATGTATTAGAAAGTTGTTTATCAAAACCCTGTTGCTTTGATGATGTATAGGTGCAATACATCACTTGAATATCTTGCGCTGTTGGCACTGTACTGATATAGACCTTGTGGGGAAAAATGGGCCCCATTAGGACTCAGCAAAGGAATGAAATGCAGACACATAAAAAGGACAATGAGGGAAATAAACAGTCAAACATATAATTGAGTTATATTAAGAGGAAGCTTCAAAGCTGAGGAGAAAGTGACAAAGATTTCAGAAAACTGAGCTTCTAAATTGGATTCATCAGCTGGAGAGAGAGGAATTTGATCACATAAGTGGATCTGAATGAAAAAGGAATACCAAAAAGACCAGTTTCTATATAACTGTTTTGCAGGTCTAAATTCCCTATTCTTTTCCACCTTTTTCTCTAACCCTTTTTTGCAAATATGCTCAGAAAACAAATGAGTGATCTTAGGCTATGAAGTAGAATAACTGTAATATGCCAAGAAAGCCACCACACACCTCACAACACTAGTTTTGGGACATTTAATTTAAAAGATTACTCACAGTTGTTTGTTTGTTGGGCTTTCCCCTCAGCCACATTACACTTCTGCGTTTGTTAAGTATTTCTTTGTTCACATGACCCAGGGATATTACCCAAAACTTTGCATTCAGCAAAGAAAATCTGAGATCACAAACTATACTAAGGCTACTGGGGATGGAATTGATTTTCTTGATAGAGCTACATCTTGCACATGTGACTAAAACTATGTTGATAACACACTGACCAGTAAAACAGATGAAGTTGAAGACTGGGTCAAAGCTAACCAGCCTTTCTCCAGTTTTATTGCTGACCATGACATTATGGGCTATGAGATCTCTTTGGTCAGTTCAAGTCAGTTGTCCTAGTTGCATCTCCCTGAGAGGAGGTTGTGGAGAGGAGGGAGCTGGGCTCTTCTGCCAAGGGACAGGGGACAGGACGAGAGGGAATGGCCTCAAGCTCCACCAGGGGAGATTTAGGCTGGACATAANGTTATTGATATATGATCTATCTTGCAAAAGAGCCTTTCCTGACTCTGTCAGTCAAAATTACCTGTTCTTTCTTTTTTTTAGCAAATTATTCTCTCTCCGTAGACTGCTTAGTTAAAAAGTGGAAGTAAATTACGAAATCCTCTCTGTGATTTATTTGAATAGAATATACCAGTTAGCATGTGCATATTTGAAGTTCTTAGTGTGACAGCAAAGTACGCAGATCATGGAATCAGGAAGAGAAAGAACAAAAGTGTCATGTCTATGTATCCAACACACATTTTATGACCAAGTACACAATGCTAACTTACTTGCTGGTCATTCTCAGTCAGTAAATATTTATTGTTTCAGGCTTACATTTCCCTAAAAAAAAAAATCTGTTCCCTTCTACTACTCNAATTTCCCTAAATGACTGCTTTTAGGCACTCAGCAGAGCCTGCTTTCCAGAGGCAAAATCTGTTCCCTTCTACTACTCGGGACGTCATGGTTTGGATATCAAAACCAGAATGCTGAATATGAAAACTTAGGGATTGCTGCTCAGAGAAAACAAACACAAAGCTATCTTGGACTTTGGAAAGCTGAAACGTAAGTACACGCACTCATATGTAGAAATTCAATCAACAAAATCATTATCATACATTTAATCAAATCTGGTTCCAATAACCACAAGTTTCAGTGACAGAATAACCCTCAGTGTCCAAGAGACTTGGAAGAATTAGAATCTTCTATTGATCTGGTTGATTCAATAGAAAAAGAAGTAAAACCTTGAAGTTCAGAGTCTCCCCACTAAGTCTGGAGTTTATCAGATAGTCGCTGCTTCAAGTGTAAATTCTACCACTGTGCAGGCTGTAGTGTTGTACTGACTAACCTAGCTGTAATACTGGAAGTTATTTGGTGAGGTCAGTACTACAGGGCTTTGATGGAAAGAAAGAGGTTCTTGGTTTTATGCCTTATGCCCATCAAAATTTTTCACAGACAGACAGTACCATTTGTTTCTGCTTCCTTGAAGGTGACAGTTGCAGACTTTGGGGCCATCACAATTCATATGAACACAACTACTTCTGTGGCTGCTGACCCTCAAGAAATCTTTAAATGTCATGGGGTCTAGAATTGTAGAGAACTGTCATGCCTTTGTGTTCTAACAGTAGAAAAAGAATAATTACCTGGATAGAATGATTTGTATGTGATCTCTAGGAGGCAACTGAGCATCTCTGAACTGAAGTGGAAGACCGATAACTAAGTGAAGTGCAATAACAGTCTTGTTAGGACTCACAGGTTTCTCATAATGATTTTCACCTACGGCCACTACCAAGATGAAGAGAATGACCACTTTTCAGAGATAGTAAGTGTTTCTTGGTTTAACTTCTTGGTTCTTTGACATTATGTTTGATTTGAGAGATGCCTCAAAGACACAGATTTCAGCAAGACACAGATTTGAAGGCTGAAGGGGAACTACTAAAGAGTTATGGCAAGTTCCCTGGAGAAAAATATCAGTTGCCCAAAGAAATGGCACACTGCTTTTTTCTGTCAGTGTCACATATTGTAACAGGCTCTAGTACATTATCTTTCAAGTGCTGAAATTGAAGTAGGGTACTGGCACAACAGTAGATACTTGAAGAAAAGGTTTGACAGCCAATTATTAAGCCTAAGCCTTAAGACTTTTTAGTACCATGCCTCCACCTAACCAGAAATTCTGAACATTGTGCAGCCTAAGAGTTTCAATATGTTAACTACAGAGGGAATTGTGTGAGGTTGCCATTATACTGTTCCCTCTGAAGAGTCACAGCATTGATGATCTTATAGGTCATTTCTAGCCTAAATGTTTCTGTGATTAGCAAAACCTCAGGCTCTTCTTGAGATCAGACCCATGCCACTATGTCCTTCAATCTATGAAGAATTCAATGTTATAGCAATCAGTTTACAAGGCCCTAGAATTGGGCTGTTCTAAAGGGACAATATGAGATCAAGCCCTGAAAGGAAGATGACCAGCTGCTGCACCCCTGAAAGCTGGGGCCAAACAAACAGTGCTGCACAAGAAGTGAAACTAGGAATTTTGGAAGTATAGCAACACATTGATTGTCTAATTACATGTCAAGATCGGCCTAATATTACAAAATTCATGTTCTGCTTGTTTTAAAGCAGACAGAATCCTTCAAAGTGTTGGATCTGTTATAAGGTAAAACATGAAAGATACCTAGGATACCAGCAAGTGCTACTCCTTATCAGAGCAACGAGGTAACCAGTGCTCCAGCAATATGAGCTACCTGATTGCTAAGCTAGACCAGGTTTTGCTAGAGAGTCTAACTTTTCTTGCTGATTTCCAAGAGACTGAAATTTAAAGGAGGTTTTGGTTAAATAAAAAGCCAAGCTGAAGCACTTGTAGAACTGCTTTGCAAGGGGGTGGGGGTTTTTGCCTTTCAGAAAAATCCAGAGGGATGTGACAACTTCACATGCAACCAAATAAATGATTTACCACCTCATTTCATTTTTAATTTAATGGTTCTGTTCATTCATAAAATAGAAATACTACAAGGTGAAACATGGAGTGGAATTTAAACACCTCATTAGAGTTACATATTATTTTGTCTACTAAATATATTGCTTTGTCAATGAAACAAGGTGGTTTATGCGAGATCTCTACCAGGTTGTTGTTTTACAGTTATTTGCTTGGGTCTGATTTTACTGTGCAGTTCTCCGATCTACATGAATATAATTTAGTTTATGTGTAGCACACTCAATGATATTATAATGATTTGTAAGGTATTTGTATTGATTTTACTCTACAAAAAGTCAAAATGAATTTAATTATAACAAAGGGAGACCAAGTGCAATCTTTAGAATTTTCTCCACAGAAATACTTGTTGAAAAGAGATACAACCCAGTAAACCACTTCAGTTTTCACATTGCAGTTTTGCTTGAAAAAAATGTGATTGCTGAGAATATTTGATTAATACTCATCACTTCTGATTTGTCATTTCTCTATACTTCTAGATATAATTCATTATAACACGGAACAGAAAACTACCAAGATAATTAAGTGGATGCATCTAATCCATAACCACACTACAAACAAAGTGAATTCTTGGGCATCTAACCTATTGAAGACAGAAATTACATTATTAAAGCAAATCTGAAACTAAATGAATGCAGAAAACAAGTTGACTTCTATTAGTCTTCTTGTGTTTAAACTACTTTCTGTTCAGAATTTCTCAGCAACTTCCCATTTAACCCCAATGCCTGTCTGAATCTGAAAGATCATGCCAACCTGGAACTTGGAACACCAGAAAGAAATATGATAAAATGCGTCATTAAGCCCTGATTAAACAATAAACAAGCTTTCTAATAACTCTCCTAAATAATCATGTCGTTTGCCTAGCTGTGTGCACTGGTAAAATGATTAAGAGCGGTGGGGCAAATGCAAGCATGGCAGGCAGAGCAGAAAGTCAGAAAGGGTTAGATCATACACCTCAGCACAATCTCTTCCTACAGAAAAGGAGAAATGGTTAAAATCAACACCAGACAGTTCAGATGTAGCCCTCCTGCTTAACAAAGCAGAGTTCAAGAACTCACTGAGGCTTCAGTGCAGGTCTGTTCCCATTGTATGCCTAGGCTGGTTTCTTTCTCTTATAATGCAATCAATTGTCATGAAGTTACTGCTCTTTTAAACTGCAGTTGCAAAGGTTGCAGAGGAACAAACTTGCCACCGTGGTAGCACGTAGGCTGTGAGAGAGTGCAATGCAAACAAAGGAAGGGCTTTTGCTAAAGAGAAATGGCAAATTAGAGAGAATACTGGTAAAAGTGTCCCTGTTCCCTAACCCTAACAACAACAAAAAATCCACAAAAAAAATAAACAAGAAAACAGAAGCAGGATATTTTTCCAGATTTTGTATTTCTATGATGCAAGTCCAAAACTAGGGAAAGTTAATCAGTTGAAATAGGTGGCTATAAGTTCACAAAGGTTTGAAGTCATGTCAGAGGGGAAAAAAACCCCAACACCACAAGACCTGTATTCCATTCATGCACTCTTCCCCAAATTCCTGTGATCTCTGGCAGCTTTCACTGTTCTCCAAGATCCTCAGGGAAGAGGTATCTCAGGCTAAAGAGAAGACTCTCTGTCCTATGCCATGTTTATAAATGACAGCCAGCATCAAGGACAGGGACTGCATTGCTTTGCCACTGTTCCTTCCTTTAACTCCACCTCTAAGCTTGCCCTTACAGAAAAGGCTTCAAGAATAGCAAGAGCCAAACTCACACCATCAGCAAAAAGAGACAGTTAATATATATTTATAAAGCCACCTAGAACACGGTCCACCCCTGTATCCATAAAAAGCACATGTCACCAAACAAGAAATAAGGGATATTTTCAAAATAACATGCTGACTGTATTTCCAAAGCTCAATTTCCCCTTCTTTTTGCTTAATGGAGGTTTGCTAAGCTTTTCAACAGATTTCTCTAAGTTACCAAGAAACAAATATCAGTAGTTGAAACCCCGCAATAAGTTTAGCTAGCTAGGACTGTGCAATAACAAGGTCAAGTTAAATTTGTTTTCCTAGGAGCTTTTGTTCTACTGAAAAATAATGTGTCAAGTCTGAATTAGTGACTATAATAAAAACAATAATAATGTTGACAAGTTCCTCTTATTTCACTTTTCATAAACTGGAATCCATGTTAGCTAATCAGAGAAAGATTGCATTCTATCTTGAGACTTTTTCATAAAAGCAATACAATTAACTGCTAAATCAATAAATGAGAGATGATCAACTTCTTTTCTTTTTAATACAAAACCCAATATAAGCCAATATTACTGGCATGCATGGTGGAACAACACCTTTTGGTACCTAAAAGTCAACATAAATCTAAAGATTCCAAGTACCCAACAAATTAATCCATATATTTATGTAGAATGAGCAATTTTCACTGAAGATATACTTAGCAGAAACCAATACAGCTCTCTGACATAACAATATATTAAACCTGTAAATCGATATACTTTCTATACTGTATAATTTAATAACATCTAACAATGAAAATTTTATGCAAACTTGTATTTTACTTATTATGATCAAACACTGATCTGTCCAGCACACTGGGTATTAACGTGGATAGCACTAAATGGGTTTAAAATCTGCTTTAAGCGAAAAGAAATTCAGTCCTGCTCACAGTAGGTACATGATTCCTATTCAATCTTGGCATCTTACTGCAGTTCTACTCAGATGTCCTTTGGGTTAGCCATCTACCTATTGAATTTCTTTACTTATCGACTTTCCATACTGCTGGAAACATTACAGACAGAAAAATGCTGCAGCTAAAGTCAACACATAAAACATAACATAACGTTTGTTTCTCACAGATTAAAAATAACTAAGCATTGAATGATCTCAAAATTCGAATGCACTGAAATACTGAGCAGCATAACAGTAAAATAGATAAAAGAAGTATGGAAGGGCAGTAAACTCTTCTCTCAAAGGTTAAGATCACACTCATTAGCAATGAATGTCTTTCCTATTTCTGCTTCATCTCTACCCACTTTGACATGTAACATTGAAAGTATGAAATAAACTAATTAAAAGCGAAGCAACAGTGGGCGTACTTGGCAGTCTATGGTCTGTTCACTTGTAAGACATTTCTCCCACAAAAAATAACCTTAACAATTAATTTCAACTACTGCAGGAGATAGTGGGATCTAAACCCATACACACCTGATGATAACTCTGTATAATCTGGCACTAAATTTTAGTGCACAAACTATTTACAGGTAGGAATAGATCAGCGTCCTCTTAACTGTGGTTCTAGTTTCACAAGCCCACAAGAACATTAGGTCACTTTTTCAGTTACCCTGTCCTCACTCAATGAGCTACCCATGCCATACGAGACTTTCAAAGAAAGGTCTTCAATCAAACAAAAATCTGCTGTAACAACAGTTCAGTGATGTATCATCTTCTTAGATCAAGAGTCCTCTGCAATACATTTCAAGTGACTCAATACCCACCAGAAGTGGCACTTGCATGCATAGAACAAGCAAGGCTGAAACATTCTGAATAGTTTTTTTCCTGCCAAATTGCCTATTAACACATATCTCAACATTTCTTCACATAGTTACTATTTTCCCTGACTAAAATTAGTAAAGTGTTACCAAAAATCATAACATTACTTATTTACTGATGAATACATCTAGATTTTTTAACAGAATCATCAAAACTGTAATATTTAGTTAACACTTGGTCAGAATATCTCCCAAGGAGAGTAACTATAAGTATCAAAAAATCAAATTATTAAATTGCACCATGGGGAACAGAATTAATCATCCCAAGATCTCAATGAGCCTGTATTAGTTTTGTGCTTTCACTGAGCCAGCCACTAAGTCAGTTTTTGTGAGCTCCAGGGCAATGATAAAATCAAAATTATAAAAAATGTCTATGTTTAAAACCCCACCAAACAAAACTAAATTGAAATTTCCTGCACTCCACCACTATTTCACAAAACATACAGGATGCTGGGGAAGCTCGGCTGAATGAGAAGTGGAGGGCATGGTAGGTGCAGGAGCCTTTTACCCAAGTGCATGGTTGCATCTGAAATGAACACGTTGCCGTCTTACCTAGAGCATCCTACCACCATCTACCCAGTCTCAGCAGCTGCTAGAGCTGACAGACAGCTTTATCAGTTCTGTCATTAGCTGAATGCATCTAAAGGGGTGAAAAGGATAGCACTTGTTTCGGCTTCCAGGCAGTCATTTTTACATTCAAATCTAATGGAAGAGGATTTTCATAGCAGCTTGGAGCAAACCTTAGGCCTGTGCTTCTACATCTGCAGTGAGATGTCATTAGTTACCAAGTGGAAGGAACCATCTGATGCCTTTCTTTCATGCCTCATGTCTGGGGGATTTGCAAAGATTCATTGGAGACAGAGAAATGTAAGAGATACTCATAAATGACCCATCCCCCACTCCCAAGATCACAAAATTAATGAGATCTCTTCCTCTCATAAATTTGGGATTATCCCTAAAGTTTTCTAAACCAATTCTTAGACTTCATCCTTTCATTCTTCATTTATGGTTTCAAAATCGCTAACCTAAGTAGTGAAGCAATGCAATAATAATAAAAAAGTTATTCTTGCCCTAGCAAACATCTAAGACTAATTATTTATATTAGTTTTTAGTGATATCAAAATGAAATTCTCATTTCTATCAGCAATCCGCTGTGTGAGTGAGAGTGGTGGGGACAATTCATCATGAAGGAAGGAAAAATGGTACATGCTGTCACATCATGTATCATAGAAGCATCAAAATTGCTATGGAAACTGTGCACTTTTTTATAGACTAGGCACATAAAATTCACATAATATGTCAGAGAATAAGTTACTGCTGTCCTGAGGCTGTAATAAGATCTACACCCTTATTAGTGAAAAGATTTGACAGATTTTGTTTATAATGAATACTTGTAGCCAATGAGTTTGAGTCGAAGTCACCATATTTTGACCCATCCACTTGCTTTTAGATTTCTGTCTCCCTCAGACACAAGAGTACGGAGTAACATAATTTCCAATATTTATTAGATTCCATTATAGCCATTTGTGATACAACAGGGAAATTGGCTGTACCCAGGTACCGTATTCAAAATTATTAGGAGGAAATCCCTTCTCAGTCTTGGATTTTTTCTCTTGTATTACATAGACGTATTACCCATTTTGTTTACAATTTGCTGTTGAAGACACAGAGCAGATACAAATTTAGGATTCATTTGATAAGACTGTAAATAGAAAATCTAGTAGCATTTCCTGTGAATAGCCCAAGGACTTCAGCCCTTTACCACCCTGATGTGACATGTTTCTCATTGATTGACAGCATCTCTGATGGGTTAGGCTGGAGAAAAATGAGATTGTTTAGGAGAGCAGAAGATACTACAATTAGGTTTTGCAGTCCAGTGATAGAGTGACTGGTAAAAGAAAGCAAAGTGGAGAGAAATGGTTGTACATGTAACACCCTAGGGTGTGAGGGTACATTTATAACCTTGTTTTATATGACTCACTGGATGAATGTTGATGAAGATTGTCAGCACCTATGTCAGTGAAAGCAATTCCACAAGTATGAGAGTTTGTATTAAAAGACTCTCCACCAGGAGGATCTTCACATGATTGCTTTATAAATAAACAAACTACAAAATAAAGCAAAGCAGATGACCGTTGATTAAAGATCTTTTTTTTTTTTTTATTGCATTCCAAATGCAGGCTCCTGTTAAAGGAAGTCAACACATCTGTGGTAAGCATACAGCAAATCAGACCCAAACCTTTGAAAATGACAGAGACAATAAAAAAGCCAATGTAAAATAAGTACACTTATAGCAACAATCAAGTATAACCTCAGAAGAATACAGGAAGAGTAGAACTGCACTATATATAAACAAATTACACTGTAGTCCATAACTATTAAACTATATCGTTATCAACTAACATAAGCCATCTTCAAATAGAACGGGAAACTCCTGGAAATTAGAATTGCTGAAATCCTTACTAACTGATACAAACAACTTGTCATCATCTATTAAAACCATAAAAAGCAACACTTGGTAATTAAAATGCAAGCAAAAAAGACCCCTACCAGGCCCCCTCCAAACAAACCAACCAACCATCTCTAGCATTAAGATTACCTGATGTGCTCCCAAATCCCTTCAGCATATAAGCTGCTTAAACCCCAAGTTTTTGAAGGTAACTGGAGAGTGCTGTTAGACCCACTCAACCACAAGCATGCATTCATTGGGCAATGCTCTATTCCACACTTATCTTTTAACTGGAGCTACCGGGGACTGCGAGGTCTGGGGAGAGGAGAGGGTGCTGCATGTGCGCCTGTGTTTAACCACATGCCCTGTTTTCACAACTTGGATTTTTGCCTCAAACCTGCAACTGCACACTTGAAAGGACAACTGCTGAGGAAGTAGAACTCTGCATTCATGAGGGAGGATTGATTTATTTTGACCATGCAATCATTAAAGCTTCCATTGGGTGAGTATATAGCTTGTACCCATACGAGGGCAAAAATACAGGTTTCATTTTTCAACAAACTTTTGCTATTAAATTCTGATGTTCTGTTTTCTATTAGATATGGGAACCCAAACTTTTGAGAAAAACTGCTTCACTGAAACTTCATTTTAAGGATTTTAATTTTTATGAACATCATACTTGCATGTATCTATTCCCCCTATTAAATGCACCATATTCACTTTTCAACATTTTTAAGGAAATTTAATGAGTTTAATAAAGTTAAAGGGATGTTACGTCTGTTCACTCTGTGAAGATTGTTTATTTCAGGGAATAAACCATTTTGAAATGAGTAATATGACTTTTTAGAGTTATGACTATCTCATTCAATTAGTTTCTGTAAGTATCGTCATTCCACACAGTACTAAAGGAGAAAATACATTTTCAGGAATTACGCTGTAGGTGAACAACTGTTATTGTTAATGAGCCATAAACTTTAGTCGCTTGCTCTGTAAATTCATGCCAGTGTAATGTAATTTGGAAAATAAGTTGACAGTTACAGTTGGACAAATAAAGCTGTATTTTAATAATTTCTGAGAGATTGTTATCTACTAATGCATCTCGTATGAAAGAAAAATAAATTGCATTTTAGAATATCATCCTCTTCTAAAAAAAAAAAATTATGTTGCAACAGACTCAAGATTTGAAAAAAACTGAATTCTCACTGCTAGGTTACATGCTACCTGAACTATAAACAGGGAATTTATAAGACATTTTCACCCTTAACTACTTTTGCCTTCTCTGAATTTCAAAGAGATACTAAAGAACAAGTTAAACATATCCCTAGATAATCAGAACTCTTGGATTTAGACTATGTTGGCAAGTAGCACAAACCAGCAGGAGTAAGTCTATGAATGAAGAAGTACTGAGGCCCAAACACACGTGTGCAGGTATGTGTGCAAAATTCAAGACTAGCTTTAACCTAATACCATCTCCAGTGTTCATGATGTAGGTCAAATCCTGAAATAGATCCAGGTTCTGAGGATGGATACTCAGCTATGCTTGCTAATCAATCAATCAAAAACATGATAATGAAAGCAAAAAAGCAACTGAAAAGTTTTTTAGTTTTTTTTACTTTTGAAAAGCTTAGTTGTAATGTGCATGTTTATATATTTACAGGAGACTTGTGCTTAACTGAACCCACTTGTGCTCCTGGTTTTTATCAAGATTGTTATGTTGGTCTCTGGAGTCGCCAAACTATCTGGGACAAGGCACAGGCACTGTCAGTGTCAAACAATTTACATGGTTACACTGAAGTGTCTCCTCAGGGTTTCAAAATCTGGGCGTTGCTTAAATTGAAAAATTCAGAGTAAGATTAAATTCCTATGCTTTTAGAATTTATTACAAAAGAGAAGGCAGGTTGGAACATTTTTACCTTTATCATGGTCGAGGTAGCTTATTCCATTTAAATTAATATCTTACTCCAGATGTTACAAAGTTTCAAAATTATACCTTTTTAATGTACCCATTATAGTCTTTAGGGTAAGTATTAAGTAATTCAGTAGCTTTACTTGGAAAGACAGAAGACCAATATCTTCCAGATATCAAGGACATGGTTTTTCCTAGTTTTATTCAAAACTACGATGCCAATCAAGAAGGTATTTACAAGCATATAGGGGATGACAAAATAGAAAAGGGTAAGACAGGTGTTAATAGCATGATTTTTAAACTACTCTGTTATCAGAAAAATAAACAAACTGCAGCATCTCAGCCTTCAGAACAGAACAGATAAAAGCACGTTTGGTTTCATTTATGGTTAAATGGTTAGGAGCTGCCAAAACCTCATATTGATTTCCATCCTGTTCACACAAACCACAGACAACTCAGTCTATTTGCATGTGTGAGAGACCTGGGCATTAGTCATCTTGTGGATAAAACCGAATTCCTTATTTGTACCCAATACTAACTTTTGCTATAGAATGTTGCTATAGAATATTAGTAACCCTATGCACACAGGATGGAAGTATTGTGCCTAATTTCCTTTACATGATGCTTTACCAGTTATGTTCCAATTTTAATCAATTATCTATATAAACACTTTCTTTATCAGGGCCCAAGTATTTCAGAGATGTTTAGTCAATTGCCATAAAAAATGTTCATTATCAGAGCTGGCATCCACGAAAGCCAGAAATCATATCAAGAGAGAATCCAGAGAGGACCCCAGTAAATCTTCATTCTGAATGTTTGAATTACTTTAATAATACCTTAATATTTAATTGCAGAGCTAGCTTACAGAGAAGCAATAATGCAAGCAGCACACTGTGCTCAGGTTTTCCTACCTCACACATCTGATGTCCAATTAAAAATAAGCAGGAATCACAGCATTAGTATTTGTTTTACCAGTTATGTTCCAACCATAACAATCATGCAGTGAGAGTGCAGAGAACAATGTTCAGACTACAAACTAGTCTAGATTATCCTTCTCCATCAGTACCACTGTTTCTACAGAGATGTATTTATTGGTTTACCTGGAGTCTAATTTGAGTACGTTCCAGCAAAGTCTCCTTTAGAATTTCTACCATATTTTATTGAAGATATGTTCATTTCAAATTTTACTTTCCTAGGAAGTACTATAGGAATGCCATAATCTACACAAAAAAATGATATCTCAATTGTTACTTAACTTTAAAAAAAACAAAGCAAGCAAAGGAGAACAAAGCTATTCTGTGTGCTTATGAACCACATGCACTCTTTCCTGAAGCCCTCCCATATTTTCTTACTGCAAGCTATCAGAGATAACAAATGACACATTTAAGGAATGACTGAACACTCTACAAATGTTAACAATGGAGGAGTATACTGTTGCTCAGCACAGCTGGCATCGTAATTGAGATGCATTGGAAAGCTTCTTGGTGTTTGGCGGCCCCCATACTTTCACTGGAGGGCTGCATCTAGCAAATGCTCCAGAACCAGATACACATGCAAGAACAAGTTGAGCAAAAGTCTTTGTTCAGAACTTTTCCACCGAAATAGAACATGACCATAAAACCATGCAGCATGACAACTAATCGTACCGCAGTAAACCTTAAAAGCACTAACACAAGGATCAGGGCTCTGATAACACAGAAAGATCAAATATCTGTTGTCTATCAGTCTCATTTCCTATCGTCCCAATCAGTGAGCAACAGGAAAATTCAACAGAATTTTTTTCCCAGTCAGAAGTACTTAAACGTGCCAAGAAAAGTTTGTTCAGCCTCTCAGAGGAGCAGCCAATTGAGAAATAAAAATGTTCTTCCACTCCCTCCATCCTTCCTTTTCTTTTCAGGTACCTCTCAAGTAAATTAAATTGCTTCTGGCATTGGTTTCTATGCACCCCACCCATCACAGGCCCTAGCAGGTAAAGTAGGACCCAGCGAGCTAGAAAGTAGGAGACGGCTTTGGGATCTTCACTGTTCCTGGTCTTATAATCCCCATCATCCCAAATACGACGGAGGAGGGAAGGATGGCAGAAGTTGCTCTAAACGACAGTCTGCAGTGGTAGATGCTCTGCTACACCCAGGGGGCAAAAGCTTCTCTGAGCTACTTCCCTGCTTTCCTTTCACACTCTGCTCTAGGACAAAGCATAAACAGCAGTGGAAAACAAGCTTCTACAGCTTAGGAGGAAGTAAAAGAAATGGGGACTTGACATACTGTGCTTATAACACAGTCAAGGTAAAAATTCCCAGTTTGTAATATGTACTTCTGTTAAACTGTAATTCAGCAGTGTAACTGAAAAAAAGAACCAGTACAGCTTTTCAGTGCACAGCTGCTACTCTTTATGGATTCAGATCGGAAATGCCACAATTTGCATTAAACAGAGCAAAACTTTGAGCTCCCATCTCTGACACGTCACAAATCTTCACAAGTAATCATTTTCGTTATTTGCTGAAGATGAGTTTTCAGTCACTCGCTTTGGCAGCAGAGTACTGAATTATTATAAATGAATAGATCGCATTCTGTGTGCCTGGAGGACTGAGCCCCTACAAACAAATTCACTTTCATCTAACAAAGCTTATTTATGATTTTTTTTCCATAAGAACATGCCTCCTCCAATCTTTACCAGTCTGCTTTATATTCTCATACCATATGAGGCCTCTTACAAGTTTTACACTAAATCTCTACTGCACATTCATACAGAATAAAGAATAAACCCTGTTAAATACAAGTGCCTCAACAAACAGAGGCTGTTGTCAGCTAAAGGTGCAGCTATACGTAAATATATCCACAAGGATTTTTGTAGCATCTGGGATCACAGATTAAAAATCAGTAGATGAAAAAAGATTGCCCCATTGAATCATAAGAGAGAATGAAAATGCACTTGAGTTCTACTTCAGACATAGCTGGTGTTTGAGAGAGACTAGTATGCCTAGGTACAATTTTATAACAGAGACCTGGGCTAGTTTAGATATTTATGCATACCCAGGGAGTTCCAGGCAGCAGCATGCCAATACACAGAATTATCAGCACATCAAAGGCATTATATTTATCAAATCCTGCCACAGTACATTTACTAGTTGTATGATGGATGTTGTTGTAGCAAGCAAGGAACACTTTGATGTACATGGCCTTCTTGGATTAATGAGGGCTCTTGCTGAGAAGCTGCATATGGAGTAAATTACTCTTTTCAAAAATGGCTGATTTGCACTATTGTACTAATTATGTCACAGGCTCAGAGTCTGTTCCAGATTCAGTCACCAAAAATAAAGAAATAAAAACTCACACAGACAGGCCACACTTTTGTCACACACAGGCATCAACTCAAAATACTAATTAAATCAACTTAAACATTCTCTCCTTCTTTAAAGGGAACACTGATAAGTTTTTCTTCCCTCCACGAAACTTCTAAAGTCTAGCATCTAGCAATTAATTTCTCTGAAATGAATGCAATTTTCTATAAATTCTGTTGTATTTTGAAGAACTATAAGAGCTCTGTAAGCATTAATTCTTCACCCCACCAAAAAAGGAGGGAACAACAATGCACAAAGCTTGCCCCTTAAAAGCATTTCCTAGGTTAACTCCACCAACTAGTGAAACATTACAAAACTGAAGTTATTCCATTAACCTCAATTCTCTAAGCATGTGGTGCCTTAAGCAATTTACCCACTTGGTTGTAACAACAACAGAAAAAGTATTTCTTTAGAGTATTAAAGCAGTGTTACTTTCTTATATAAATTTTGAAGAGTAAATATTTTAACATGTTAATAAGTATTTTTGCAGACTATTATCATGAATGGCAGAACCAGTTCTTTGTCTAGAATCACACAGAGCACACAGATAAAACTCTGATTTTTATCACTGGACGTGAACAAGATGAAAGAGATCAGAAAAATAGTGTTTCTGCCTGTGGGGTGACACTCCACTGAGGAGGAAATGATTTCTTAAGTGCACTTTCTGTTAGGAAGCTCAGATTTAATCCAACTTTGCTTTCATAATTCAACACTTCTGCACAACACTTTGATATTGTTGCATGAAGGCATATTCATTAACGAAAAAAAAAAAGAGAAAAAGCAGTAGTCCATATTAACACTATGGCTTACTCAATAAAAATACCACAAGATAACCTGTCATGGTCAGGCGAGTCAATGCTTAAATGAACAAAGAGGTTAGCAACTGACACCTCTTTAAGTTATACCTTTCTACAGCACCTAGGTTTCCATGTCCTCTAGTCAGCCAGTGCCCAGACAGCTGAACCATACTTGATGAGTCAACGTGTCTAAACAGACATGGATTCCTGTGCAAAGTCAAATGTTTAGGAAATGAAAGATGACAAGTATACTGTGCATATCATCGGCGCACTTGTTCTCAGAGAAGTCAGCCACATTTCTATTTTTTAAGATTTCTACAGAGATTTCCGAATTGCTGCAAGGAAGAGAAAGAAAGCAGGTTCTGTGAAAGGTACAGTTCACACATCAACAATAACATTGCTCTCGTGTTTTTGGTTTTTTTTTTTTTTCCACAACAGTCTTTCACTGAAAGCAAGTTCTCTACGTATAAAAAATACTACTAAGTTTCCTGAAAACTTAATCCAGAATTCCTGTAATACAATAAAACATCCAAAGTTAGGTATTTCCAAACTGCTTAGAAGGTAGCAAGTTACAGCTTTCAAAGCTCCTCTGAAAAGACATTTCTCTTGCCATGGAACAGGCTGGAAATGCTCTTTTCTGAAAACATATTGGATTTTATAGTAATAGACACAAGGGGAAATTATGGGGGTGAAGGAGTCGAGGAAGAAAGACATTCAGATCTTTGACGGGTCTCCCTGGACACACTACTGAAAGGTTAGGAGCTCACTGTGGGAAATTGGCACTCACAGTGAAATATAGTACTGTCAGTGGACAGCCCACAAGGAGTTCCATAAGCTTGCTCAAAATTTCTGTGAAATGTCATATCACAGAACCAAAATAATTGTAGGCCTATTTACAAGCAGGTGGAGCCATACCACATGTTGCATTAGGACAGAACAGAATAGTCTGCCTAGAATTCCTAGCTGAACAACAAACAGTATGAAACTCTCTAGTACTATCAGCACGTAAGAAAAATAGTACAAGAGTAATGACTACATATTCCACAAACCTGTTCTCCCCCTTTTCCGTGCAGTTTTACTATCCCCTCATTCTCCTAAATCTGTTTAAACTTAAATCACGTTTTTTAAAATGGATTTTAAACTTTAGCAATTAACTAACACATACAGGACATGTTTTACGTTTTCTACAAATTTAAGAACACAATACTAAGTAAGCTGGTGTCTTTCAGGCTTCTTTGGAACACCTTGAAGTTCACTTGATTTCTTCTCCATGTGAGAGTAAGACTCCCTAGAAGAGCTCAGACAAGTCAAGCTCCTACTTCTGGCAGAGCTCTGTACAAAACCTGACTGTTGCAGATTCCCTAAAACAAAGAACAACTAGACTAATTAAGAATAGCCACACTATTATACCATTTTAGGTCTGGTATAGAAAAGCATTTGGAATGTATAGAGGTTTGGGATAAATCCAAAATTTGCGCTAAAATTACTGCAGGTACTTTCAATACAGCAGCATTACTTTTACTTCTGGTCAATCACATTGAGATATTCTGTGCCAAATTGTCAAACCTAACTAACAAATTGATTACAAGGTTACATTAAAATCTCACTAAAATTTCCAAAGAATTTGAGATTGGTTCTTATTGCCCATAACTGATATCTTAATCCACAATTTTCTCTGACTTCCTTCTGGCCTTAGAAGCTATGAGCAATCTAGACCACACTGTCCACTGTAGATCACAACTTTTTCTACCAAGAACTTCACAGGCAAATGGCTTTTTTGGGATTCTGCGAAAGTCAAACTTGAATATTTCATCTGGCTAAAATTCCTAAGACAAAAGTGTCTGCCCATGAAAACTTTCATAATACTTTATATACTAAAACTACATGGTGCCAATCCATTGTTATTTCCCAAGAATTTCTACCATTAATTTTCTACACCAGGTAAAAAAGTAGCAAATCAGTTTCCAAAGCAAAATTGGAAATACTATAGAGTTATGTATAATTCTTTGTAGAGAAATGTCCCATCTTCATTTTTATTTTTGAATTACAGACATTTTAAAATAAAATAAATG
Organism: Piaya cayana; assembly: GCA_013389865.1. Classification (NCBI taxonomy): domain Eukaryota; kingdom Metazoa; phylum Chordata; class Aves; order Cuculiformes; family Coccyzidae; genus Piaya; species Piaya cayana. Next base: position 200,051 of record WAAB01017699.1, read on the forward strand.
AAACCTTGAAGAACACAAATTCTGTTAGGAGAAAGCTATGGCTTCCTCTGAGCCCACAAACCCAAGGAAACATTAAATGCAATGAACTGCTGGGTCTGCCTGCTTCCTCCGAAGTCACTCATTTGGCTTCAGGGCATTTGAAATAAACTTTTAGTGTTGGAATTGCTACTGTATAGATAGAGCATTATAACATACAATGTTGAATTTGAAAAGCAAAATCCAAAAGTAATCCAGGTAAACTGAACAATGCAAGCTGGTAAATCTAGCAATGGAACGAGTTCTGAAGGGAGAAAAATTAAAGGTAACAGTTTAGAGAAAGCTCCCTAAACGTATTGGGAAAAGAGAACTGAAGACTGAGAAGAAAACAGTTAACACCCAAATGCAGTTGCAGCAGGATGACTAGATATAAATTACCTGCAGGACGAAGTGCGAGGTTGCCATTTGCCTTACCACATTGACAGTAAGCGTGACGAGGCACAACAGTACATAGGTGCTGTAACCACCTGGTTTTACCAGGAAAAATGACAACTGACCAGCTCTGACCATCACAAATTAACAAACAAAATGTTTAAACCCTGACCGAGTAATGTATTTTCCAAATATTCCCATCCTCCATCAGTTTGTGTCAGGAGTATCTAAGCAGGGTCCACATCCCCCACACAACTTGATTTGCTACAATGAGAAGTTCCTGCTTCAGCTCCTGAGATTTATCTTAACAGAGATATGGGCTTCATTCCAGTATTGCAAGGAAGTTAATAAGGCCATTTACAGTTTACAAACTACTTCCACTTGCATTGACCATTGTAAGCCTCAAGCAAAGCTGTCATGAGGCTTTTGTAGGGAAAACCTTAAGGGCTTTGGTTAAGGCTTGCTGTCAGAAAACTGCTTGAAATGAATTCAAATCACCAAGGTTCCTTACTGAGGGTCAAACACAACATTTGCAGCTGGAACTGCCAACACAACAGCAACACGAGGGAAAAAGATAAAGACCCGTCCAAAGGGAAGACACTGGATGCTTTATTAGCATCTTGCCCACAGCTGAGGAACAAAATGGAAGGCACGGGTGTGGGAAGGGGCAAGTGAAGCCATGGGCTACCAGTCAAAAAGGTGAAACCACGAAACCTTCTGCCTTCAGAACAGCAATTAGGCCAAATGTCTGAATTTACTTTAAAGACTGAAGTGAGGGTCAGTCTGTGCCAATGCTGTAGGAGGAAGCAGGCCAGTCCATCTCCTCCCTGCTTTCTGTGTCCCACAATGGGCAGACTGTTTCCTGATGAAAAGAAATCTCCCCATCTAGCAGGATGAGGGGGGAGCACTGACAGCTCCTGGCAGACACCCACTGGGGTCCCTCTGTAGCCACCGTTCCACAACCCTCACAAAGCATTCACACAGCAGAAAGGCCAAAGCTGTGTTTTGCTCCTCTGTCTTACAGCACATGACTGTGGGCATCCCATAGCTCATGTGGGTTCCCAGTGAGCCAAAATATCCTAGATGAAGTGCTGTGCTGCATGGCATGAATACCTGTACTCATGGTACAAAGTGGGATGGCATTTCATCCCGCCTCCCAGCTTATCCCATGACAGGCTGCTCAGGCACTGCAGTGACTTCCAGATGGCTCCAGTTCACTTATCCCATTTCTTGTCATCATTAATAGTGCTGTTGGCAGAGGCAAGAAAGCTGCAGCACTCAGCAGAAATTTACTATGAGGATGTTTCTCTAACCAAACTTCAGCTCTCAGAGTGTGTGTGAGGAGCTGGAAGCAGTAGATGATACCAGGTGATACCATAGGCTTTGCCCACCACAGGCAGAGATGGAGGCCCTGCTGACAGCAGGGCCCATCAATAGCCTCAGACATGATGGTGAACCAGGTCACTGGTGTCTCCGCTGAGGGAACCCTGATCAGGAGGGGAGAGGAGCCCCAGTGCAGGTCCTGAGCTCAGAGACAGGGTTGGTGGCAGGTATCCCACACTGCTGTTCAGGTCAGGCCAGTTGCAGCTCCTGGGCACAGGGACAGATGGTGACTTGTGGTCAGGTGAGGCTGTTCAGGGTCGTTCAGACCCATCAGTGCCCTCAGGGCAGGCAGCTCATAGCTCTGACAGCAGTGTTCAACTTCGGTATAAAAGCTCATAAAAAACGATCTACCGCATTTACTGGAACTTATCACCTTGCTTTGTTTCTTTAATAATTCATCTTTTGGGGCTGAGCTCTGGCCAAAGGCCCAGATTCAGGGCATTATTCCCTCTTTCTGCTCCAAATGATAGAGTTATAAAGAAAAGCATTAAGAAAGATGGGGTGAACATTGTACATTCATAAGTGAATATTTTTTTTTTATTTTTTCAGAAAAGAGGTATATCTTAAACATTTATTTGAATTTGTATCAGAAAGTAAGATTCTCATCTGCAGTGAACCAAGTTTCAAACCCTACAAAATCCCAAAAGTATCAAAAGAGTAGCAGAAAGCCAAGTACCTTGTATGTGCTGGAGTGTGCTGACTCAGCAAGCTGCTCACAAACCCACAAGGGAACAAAACTGATAAGACTGGCCCCATGGGACCAAAATAAATCTATTAACCAATATGATCTGGAGACCTGAGGTCCTTTCTCATATTTTCCACAAAGTGTATTGGTTTTGTTGAAAGAAAAATCCTTATGGTATGGCTATATGCAGATCACATCGACATTTTCCATACTGTATTAGTGTGTGGTAAGAAATTAAAAATGTTGAAATGAAACCAGACACTAGATCATAAAGCTTAGGGGAAAAAAAAATAGATAGGCAATTGATCAAAGTCAAAAATAAGAAGAAATGTATTTTGGCATAAAATATTCTAGTAGTGAAAAAGCCCTATAGTCGTACTAGGTTATAACAAAAAGATACAAAGCAAAGTTGTATAGGTGTTAGTAGTTACATTGAAGATTCCGTGTGCCACAGAGAAATTACAGGGCAATACCTGAGATTATAGGGTATACACATGGAAGGATGAAAATTAACACAAAGCCAGCTTGTAAGTTTATCTTGCAAGTACTTCATATTTCAGCTGGCAAAGCTGTGGATGTGGATCGGGGTAGATGCCAACTACTTGACAAGACAATAAGCTTCTGTTCAAAATGCAATATTTAAAGTAGCTAGAAAGAAGATGGAGAGAAGAGTTAGTTACAAAAGATAAAAAGTCAAGCATGTAATTTTGAACTTGAAAGACCAATAGGAAACCTTCTGAGAAGTTATATGTGAATGTTACATGAATGGTAACGGCTTCTTCGTTTGCAGCAATGAATGCTAGTTGATCATGATTCTGAACACAAATATTCAAGGTACTCAGAATAATAGTAAATGCCACAAAGAACCCTGAAAGCAAACGTTCTTATTGAGAAAGCACCATAGCCCTTTAACATAAAATAACTGCTTCTCAATACGCAACTGCAACAACTAAATCTCTCACGCTTGTATAGGAATCTCCCAGGATAACTTTTCAAATAAAGCAGTGTATCTACCATAACAGTAAATACTGCCCCCTCCTCCCCTCCTTCTTTTCTTGAGAAAAGTTGTTATTCCATTTGATGTGCTTTAGAAGCAGAATACTGAACGTTTGAGGTCATGCGTAATCCCCTTCATCCATTTCAAAAGCGCCCATCATTATTACCAATACTATGATTCCGGTAATAAAACATTCAAAGGTAAGATTAACACCTTAGTCTCCCGTAAGAGTTTCAAACTCTGTTATTTTCCTGTATTTTATCTTTATTTTTTTTTCAGTTAATACCACTGCAAGTGTTCCCTTAAGAGAATGACCTCCTCTTTGGTGGGAAGGTAAGAAATAGCAAACAAACACATGGACCTGACTCAAGAACAGGTTGAAATAAGGAAATCAAACAAGAGGGGTAGGGATCTGAGTCTCAAGTCCACAGAAACCCTATCAAATAGCAGTTTTGAAGGATTAGCTCAAACAGGTGGAAGATTAGACCTGTCCCATTCCCAAGGCAGTGTGCATAGATGTGGCTTCAAAGAAATGTTCAAAATTTATTACAGCACTAACAAGAGGAGAATTAGTTATTATTCCTAGGAATAAGAAGGGTTGATCTAGTGCTACTAGAAGCAAAGAAGATTTTGAAAAAAAGAAATTCTATGTGAACGTGGCAGCCACTTCACTGACCAGTGATCATTGGTTTTTATTGATATTCAGTGTCTGCAAGGTTATACAGGAAATGTTTACTTTTGTCTTTTCTCTCTATAGGTCCTGCCCAGTATCTTTATGCACCAAATCTAAAAAACAAGGAAAACGTGTTTATTTTACTTCTTAAAGTACCCACAGTTTGCCTTCAAAGGAGTTTTCCTGTAGCACTGCATTCGTTTTCTTTTAATAGGAACAGGAGCCTAAATATCACATTTGGCTATGTTGCCCTTTTGCAAATAAACCCTGAAGGAAAATGAGGAACAGATACTGTAGTTAAGGGCTCTACAATGCCTGCAGTAACACCAATCTATGCATCTTACTGAACTGTGCCATTTAGCAAAGGGCAGATAGATTAGGCAAAAAAAAAAAAAAAAAAATTAAACCCCAATATCTTGCTATGTCCAAGCTTATTTAATTTAATTTAAAAAAAAAAACCCAAAGCACCAGCAAGACACACTACTGTATTTTCTACTCCTTGCTGCTTTATTTTTAGTGCCCTTGCAGCCATTGTGTGGTCTCTGTCAGCTTAGTTGTTCAACTCAATTTTTAGCTCTCATGAATAAAACATAAATCAAGTTCAAAGAACATTTTATGAAATAAAAAGTAGACTTTATCTATTACATTCCATAATCCTTTTCACCTCACAGGTGATCTGCAGCTTGAAAACATATCTGCCTAACTCACCAAACTCACCCCTCTTCAGAGCATATGCTATAGCTTTAGTGACAAGTGAACGGTTAGTCCCACTGGAGGAAATTCATTCTAGTGAGCCTGACTCTGATACCTTCTCAGGTGTTCTAGAGAGCATATCATGCCACAAATAGCCATACTGAAGAAAACAAAACTATCAAAAAGTTAGAGAGAACTAAAAAGGACCTACCAAGATTCAAACTAGATAGTGTGAAAATCAGCCCTGTTAGAGAGAATGCTGAACGGAGTCTCTGTGCACAAAAGATGTTGGCAAGCAATGTCACTTCTATAATTTCAGGTATCAACAGTTTTATAAGAAGAGCAAAGCCTCAGGGTAGAGAAAACTATGTTCTTGGTGTTTTCTTCTCACAGTACCAAACATCAAAATTTTATAATAATAATTAAAAAAAAAATCTCTGAAACATTCTTAGAAAATAGCACAGTAACTACTTACATTAAAAATTATTTTCATATAAAGAAACATATAGCACTGGGTTTAGAATTAGAGCTTGAAACCAGAAGTCTTGCATCCCTCTTTCTGGAGACAGACACACTGTCCCTGCCTTTGCCACAGGGGCTCTCTTAAGCAAATCTCAGTCTTTAAAAGCCATATAATAAGTCCAACTATTGAGCGTGTCATTTCAGAATGAACTTCCCAGGGAGCTGTTTTATTTCTGTAGCAAATAATGTGAAATATTTTAACTTTAGGATAGAATTTTGCAGTCCTAGTACCTTTTGTGGAACTCATTCTGACTTATGTCCGGCTTCCAAGTTCAGGAGAAAAATGATTTTATTTTCTTAAAAAGAAGGAGTAATTGGCATGTGATATCCATTCATTACCCCCTTGGAGCTTCAGCTGATCTTGCTGCTTGGTTTAAGATGCAATACCATTGACTGCAGTGGCACAACTCCTGTCTTACCTCTGGGTAAACCAGGTCAGCCACTTCCTATAATATAATTCTAATTAATCCTAAATAAATATAAATCTAATTAATCTAACACAAGAAATTAAAATGTCTTGTCCAAAGCCTCAGAGGACCATGGGACACTGGCTTTCAGCCCAATCCCTCTTGTCTCCATAAACATTGCAGAGTGAAGGGAGCTCATTAGCTCCCTTTTGTGTATGCCAGTGGGAAGCAGCATGTTCCTGGTCTCATGTCTTTAAGACTGTGGGGGGCAGGAAAAGAGCTCAAACATATGCTGTCCTGTAAACAACCTTTCTATTTCCTAAGAAAAAGGCAATTTTTAAAGATATTTTGCTTTGTTTTCTCAGTCTGCAGGTGGGTCAGTGTGAGAATAAAATGATTATACCATGTGCTTTTTCCCAACTAAAACCTCTGTCACCTATTTTAGGAGATCTCGCATGTCTCCTAGCTGTCACTTCCAATAAGTCTACAGCTGTTCTGAGGACATTGTACTACTCTGTCTCCCTTCACCAGGTCTGGCTTTGCTGTTTTTTCCCCTCCTTCTTTGCACGAGTTACCTTAGGTGCCAGGAGAGTTCCCTCACAGAATTTATTGTAGCGATCTTAATTAAATTAATATTCCTGAGTGCAAGGCTACTGGGATCTGAGGCTGGTATGAGGATCATCGACTTTCACTTAGAGGGTAAAGTTTTCAGTTTTCACTCTCACAAGGAAACATGAAAAATTTATGACAGAAGCAGAATTCTTGCTAGAGGCAATGACATCCCTGTGCAATTAAAACACTTTCAAGTGTCTTTTTTCCTTCCCTTCTCATTCCACTCATCTTAGAAAACAATATACAGAGCAACTTTATTCTGCACTGTACATTTTTAACTTAAAGATCTGTAAGCAGCTGACAAATTATAACCTGATCATAAGAAAATTCTTACAGTTTGAAATGTAACATACTGTACAAGGTTATGGACAGATGGTAGGGAGTTTTTTTCTTTTTTTTTTTTTTTTTCTCTTTTTTGAAATTTAATTTTTTTTTTTTTTTTTATTTTTTTTTTTTTTTTTGAGAAACTCAATTCCAAAGCTTTTGAGGAGCTGCTACCACAAATAGGAAAAGAAACTCTATCTTGCACTCCTAGGAGAACACAGCAATTCTATAGAATCCCTTAATGAACAGTTGTGGGAAAGGGCAAGGCTGAATGCCAGGGCTCCCAAGTTTGGGGTTTTTTTTCAGGAATCACCCCAGATGATTCCTGGCTCAACTTTGAGAAACAGGTAGCAGCACTTAACCACACTACCTTGTGTCCTCCTGCTGTAATTTGTGCCCTTTTAGAGAACCAAGATCACAAAGAAGCAGAGAGACCTCATGTATGTCTTGGCTGCCCTGTGCTCTTGGACAAGTCAGACAGTTCTTGGAGAGCTATGCTTTTGATTCTGAGCAGCTCAAGGATGGGATGCCTTTGAAGAAGACTCCCTTCCTTCTCATTTTGCATAGTTGTATAAGTGAGAACTTTGGGGCAGTCAGCCACTTTGTAAACTAACATTCAACTACTGCTGTGGCTGAAAACTATGGGGAATAAAGAAACAATAAATACTTAATAACCAACATAATGCAGTGGTCCTTCCTTACTTCACCAGAGGACATAATTTTTTGCAAAGAGCATTGCAGAGCACACTGCAGTAACCGGAGCTGTGTAACTTGGAAACAATAGAGACTATTCTCTCAATGACCATGTATAATTCCCCTTAATGGCATCTGCCCTGAGAGAAGAATTTACTTTAATATCCCGTGCTTAATTCTGAATATGCTAATATTTGTTATCTCTGGATAGTCAACACTACTGCAATGCAGTAGTCTTTAAAAGAAAATATTATTTATTAAGGCTGAAATAAATAAATAATGACTAAGGAAAGATATCATTTCTTAAACTCACATCAGAATTTAGGCCTGAGTGGTGTAAAGAATGTAACTATTATAGATATGCAACAGCTGATATAAGAAGCAGAGCTACATCCTGATAAACAGTGTCTTACTCTGATCGTAATAGCAGTAATATAAACAAGGCTTGAATTATAGTTGCAGAATTTTGTACATAGTGAAAGAGTATGAGCCTAAAATCACTTTCATCCTAAGTCAAATCTATTAATTTGTCTTTGGAAAGCTTTAAAGAAACTTTCTTCTATCCTCTTATTTACTTGTCTCTGCCCTGCCACTACTTCCCTCCTCCTCCTTCTCACTTGCAATTTCAATCTCTCTCGGCAAGGTTTCAGAACTGGAATAGTGAGCACAGCCATCTCAGAGACATGAAGGAATAGATGACCCAAATCTCCAACCTCCATAGACCTGTTCCAGTCCTAAAAGACAGTTGAGCAACAGACAGGTTCTGCTTTGCAAAGCAATGAGAGTGAGGATGCACTGCCTGTACCCAAACCTGTATCTGTGGGCTCAAGGTAACATGCTTTTTATCACATCAACAAACCAACACTTGAGGCAGCACTAATGACTACTTTATCTCACATTTAAGCACCTTTGACTGCTGTAGGGAAAAGAATTTGCACACCACCTGAAATAAGACAGCAAATCATCTTGAGTATATACTAGATTAACGGCACTACAAAGGTGAGATTTTTGTTTATCACACTAAACAGAATGTCTCTCTGTTCTGTTTTACCAACACAATAGACTGACATGCATCTGTTACCTCTCACCACTCATTTTGACCATTTGGTCTTGTAGCAGTGAATATCATCTTTAATTTTCACTACCACATAGGCCCTTCTGTCATTCCAGCCTATAATCTTAAGGTTCAATTATCTGATAAGTAATAAAGCACAACCACCACCATAATTTGCTTCGCTTGGAAGCATTTTCTTACCATTCATAGCACATACATAATGGGAAAAAAAAGCTCCCCCACCAGTGCTAACACTTATAGCTTCCTACAGTAGAAGCTCCTCCTCCAAAAGTCATTACTCCTGATTTTCCACAGCTGAGTTGATGGATACCCCACTTCAGGTGTGTGAGGCTTTCAGGTGTTGTGTAAGACTCTAAGAAAAGGTGGTAGCTATTAAGTGAGACCCATGCTGAGACATACAGATACCCCTTCAAGCCAGCACTAGAGAAAAACATCATATAACTGCTCATCAGTAGAGATACCTTGTGAAAGAAATGTAGACAAGTCTCTAGAATGGGGCTCAAGGGCACAGAAGGACCAAAACCCTCTTAAGAGGTGGGTGGTTCAGAGTCTATGCTTCAGGCAGGGAGAGGATGGCTTCAAACAGTCATCCGAGCTTCTAGGGTAGAGAGAACAGCTTTTTAGATACAATTTTGACTGTTAAACCAGACTGAACCACTCAACTGCCAAAGGCATGAAGAAGAGGAAAGCAAATAAGGTACTACCACAGGGCCAAGCTCTGAGTGTAACTGATCCCACCTCATTTTCTCACATCATATATGGTAATCACATCAGTCAGAGCTTCATTTTAAACATATACACAAAAAGTAATATTTGATATATTGATCAGATCATTCATGGCGTATGAATATATTACATAGCCGTACAAATAACTGTGCTAATCTCTTCGATCCGTACAAAATCCCGTGCAATATGTAATTTCTAAAGCACTCTAAAGGTAATATTTTATTAAATGTATAAAGAAAGGTTGAGGAGAGAGACTGCATTGGTGATTATAAGTATCACAAGTGAGCTGAAATATCAGTTCACTGGGCAGGAAAGAGAAAAATGGGATAATGCCTTTTTCTGAATGCACTGAAAAATATTAAACTTACTGTCTAAAGTAAGCTTGAACCAGCATTAACCACACTGTCAAAAGACTCCTAAGATAAAGACACACATAGACAAACCAAGACCTACTCAAAGCTGAATTTGTATAAAGAGTAACTAATGGAAAAGTAAGTCATTAATATATAGATGGAGATGACAACATAAACTACAAAAAAGCAGGAGCTTTTTTTTCTGTCTCCAACACAACCCTGCTAACATGTCATGTTTCTGGGTAGTAGGAACTGCCTTGCTTATCACAAAATCAGGAAGATTTTTTTGTAATATTTTTTCCGAAATAGTAGAACTCATATAAACAAACTCTGAATATTTCCATGTCTCCTGTCTTGTAAAAATAAAGGTGTGGGCTAAAACACACATAAATTGCCTCCTCTATATAGTCCCCTCACCTGGAAGTTATCATCCTGTGTCGATCTGCTGGAGGGTCAGGAGGCTCCAAAGGGATCTGAACAGGCTGGATCACTCGGCTGAGACCAGTGGGATGAGGTTTAACAAGGCCAAATACCGGATCCTGCACTTGGGGCATAACAACCCTGAGCAGCTCCAGACTGGGAGAAGTCTGTCTAGAAAGCTGCCTGGAGGAGAAGGACCTGGGGGTGTTGGTTGACAGTGACTGACCATGAACCAGCAGTGTGCCCGGGTGGCCAAGAAGGCCAATGGCATCNCACAAGAAGGATGTTGAGGCTCTGGAGTGAGTCCAGAGAAAAGCAACAAAGCTGGTGAAAGGTCTGGAGAACAGGCCTGATGAGGAATGGCTGAGAGAGCTGGGGGTGTTTATCGTGGAGAAGAGGAGGCTGAGGGGAGACCTCATTGCTCTCTGCAACTACCTGAAAGGAGATTGTGGAGAGGAGGGAGCTGGGCTCTTCTGCCAAGGGACAGGGGCAGGACAAGAGGGAATGGCCTCAAGCTCCATCAGGGGAGGTTTAAGCTGGACATTAGGAAAAAATTTTCACAGAAAGGGTGATTGGGCACTGGCAGAGGCTGCCCAGGTAGGGGGTTGATTCACCTTCCCTGGAGGGGTTTAAGGGACAGGTGGATGAGGTGCTGAGGGACATGGGTTAGTGTTTGATAGGAATGGTTGGACTTGATGATCCGGTGGGTCTCTTCCAACCTGGTTGTTCTATGATTCTATGATCCTCACAGCTTGAGGCAATCAAACTTATTACCTTCAGTAACTGGGAAAATTAAGAAGCTTTGTTCACAAGCTCTGTATTAACCTCAGCTGAAAACAAAGACATGAAGCAAGAATGTCTTCAAGTGTTTCTGCTGCTTTCAAAGTGAATGTGTATTTATGTCCCAAATTAGGAAAATCAGAGGTTAGAGCACCAAAATTGCCAAGAAGACTGGATTCACATACCTCTGTCATGGAAAATGTGACAAATCATGAAATTTCACCATGCTTCCATGTTTCTTGGTAAATGATGAATACAGCACAATCTTACATTGTGGGGGTTTTATGAGGATAACTGCTTTAAAACACACAAGCACTTCAGGTAACACTGCAGTCAGGAACTACACCAAATAAATAAAGGATAAATTGGATAAAACCTGACACAGGCACTTTCACTTTTTCTGACATTCTTTCCCCAGCCAGTAGATGGATTAACTTCAACAGTTGCTGCAGTCTACTTAACAAAGGCAGGAATTTGGGGCACGAAGGGCAATTGAAACTGCATTATATATTTTGCCAATTTAGTCTCAGTGAAGAAATCTATATTCCCCATCTGCACAGTGTTTTGCTAATGCAGCGTAAGACAAATAGTAACCACCAGCTGTAATAAGTGAAGTGAGGAATGAAGGAATTCATGAAGTTCAGGATAGTTTCCCAAAGGTCAGGAGCTCACATCACCAAAGCAACACTGGGGGAGAGCAGGGACTTCACTGAGAGTGCAAATTCAAGCCCAAATGGAAAAATCCTGTGTGAGAGAGTGTATCATAATTGGTGTCATGGAAAAAAAACCCCTCTCTTCTTAAGGCAGAAGAAATAGACAGGATGATGGAGGTCATAAAAGACATCTTGCACTGTAACTGACCTTGAAACCCTCCTTTTCTCTTAGCCTGATTAAGGGAAAAATATTTAGGTAGGTAGTCTCTTTGTCCTCCACATGGATAAGCACAAGACAAAAAAAGGGGGGGAGGAGGAGAAGAGGAATAAAAAATCAATACGAGCTGTCTTCAGTTTAACCAGAATGTTACAGTGAATAGGTTTATGATGCTTCCAGTAGGGAAGAGCACAATTTCTCCCACAACAGCAGAACTTTCTAAATTTTAGTGTAGTGTTACGTTCTTAAGTCTCATATAACTAATAGAAAATGCAGAAGGTGTTCTTACTACTCAAGGACAGTACTTGTGTTAGAGTGCAGAATTACCAACCTGGAATAAACTTGTCTGATCTAATACAGTGATCACGACAGCAATCACTATTATAGGCTATACGAGAAAATATAAAACCTGCCACACTCATAGGACCAAGAATAAAGATGGATAATAGGAAGTACCTCTTCCTGCCTCCCTTAGCAAAAAGATATATGCTCTGAAAGAAGTTACACCCCAACAACTCCTTTTTGTTATAGTGTGGATTTAAAATGACACAAACCCATAAGTGTGTAAATCTTCTTGATAAACAGCCCAGTCATCTTAATGAGTACTGGTAAATTCCTATCCTTGATGGTATCTTGTAGCAGTTAGTCCCACAGGGAAATTTCATATTGCATGAAAATACAGTCCAGCTCTTGATTTCTCTCCCCCTTTTCTCTCTGCCTTACATAGATACATACATATTTTCATCAAAACAGCTGCACGATCTTGCCTGACAAAAAGGAGGAAGATATCAAGATATAGAAATAGAGGGTAGGGAAAATAAGCAGATGGTCTTGCTTTACTATGCAGGTGCTGTTCAGCAATTTTTCCCATCAGTGAAGCTGCTGTATTTCACACAATGTTTTCCCAATTCACTAGACAATCAAGAACAGACAACATGAATGCTCTGTTCTGCTACGATGTGCTGAGACAGCAGGTTATCGTTGGTGACTCCGAAGCTTGCTGACATCTGACATGAATTCCTGGCATGCTGACTTTTTAAAAATCGATGGGGACAGACCTCAGAGTAACAGAAATAGCTGTGAAGTTTAACACTGCTGAAACTTTTAAGGCTTGATTGGCTGGCAAACATGGAAGGTCAGAAAGAGGAGCACTGGATCCTCATCACTAGGAACAGCAGCAGATTATTATAGAAAGAAATCACTCTGAAGTTTCATAGCTTACTGTTCCTGTGAAACAGCCGAGATCAGGAAATGCATAATGTGCAGCAGACCTCTTCTTCATTAATACAACTTGAAGTTAAGGATGAAAAATGCATATTGGCACAGAGAAGGGCTCAATGGAGTGTTATAAAGCCATTGCTTGACCTCCGTTTTTGATAATTTTAGAGTACTTCCTAAAAACTTTTGTTAAAGGGGGCAGTTTAGCCATAGCCAAATTGTTGATGCTAATTAGATTTCTCTCTTTGGAGTGGAAGTGGGGAGAGAGTTGTTAAGCTCTAGGATAGAAACAGCTATAAATTTAAGTTTTACTTAAAAGGCGGATGGAGCTTTATTACTAGCCTTGTTGCAAACAAATTAATAATATGAGTGTCACTTCAATCCAGACCAAATTACACACTAAAAACTGCAAACTGCTTTACTACAGAATTGATTGAACATAATTTCTCATTCATCCTGATTGTTTATATGTGTTAAGAAGGTTCGCATAGAGGGGAAACATTATCGAGTTAACAGAAATTTAATGGCAGGTCAACACACCTGTTTGAAAAACTCTCAGAAAATAACAAAAAAATTACTCTGTAACCTTCCTTTCTAAATACAAATGGGAATTAATAATAACAATGTAAAGAAATAGGAAATGTTTATGTAATTGTGAAAAACAGCTAAAATTATGCTCATTAAATGAATATAAGTTATGGCTGCATAGAATATCTCCCAGTACCTTCCACTTGAGTGATCCAAAGGCACTTTAAGAGCTTCAAAAAGATTCACTTCACACACAACTCAGCTTGTTGCCTGAAAGTAAATCAAAATGGCTGAAAATTTGCACCTTAACTATGAGATTGATGAGCAAAATGAGGTCTCACTGATGAAACTATACTAATTCATAACAATATTGTCTTTTTGAATATGAAAAAAATGCTTTGCTGAAAATAGAGATTAAGAAGCAGACCAAGTAGTTGCTTAACAGAGTCAGCCCCTCTCTGCTACTTGTTCTATCCTGTGATGTAACTAAAGGCAAGATCCAGATATGTGGGACAGCCAGCTGTGGTACATGGTTCCCCTGGTTACAGCAGCCCTTGCATCATCTTTTTCAATGGCAGAAGAGCAGCAAGACTGCACCCAGGCCTTCTGCAGGCCTGTAGAGCTTTGTGCCCTGGCCCCACATCTTTCCTCTTCTCAAAGGAAAGGAAGACACAAACTAGATGGGGCGCTGCTAGAGTGTGAGGGGAGACCATATGCAGTAGGCAAAGAGAGTGAGGATTGACAAGGGAGAAGATGTTGCAAAAAAATGCATCTAACTATCCGCATGTGTCTGTGTAGGGGGAGGGATTGCAAGGCCTAAGAAAGCAACAGAATTAATACTCTGGTGGATGGGGAAGACAGAAAAGAAATAAATCTACTTATAGTTCCCTGGTGCAACTCACTGACTCTCTTCCAAAAATCAGCAGAGACAAACGACTGCTTCTAGCCCTTGTCTGTCTTCTCATCCTGTCTTCCCTTAAAGCTTCTTCAGACTTTGCTCCTGGACCTCTTATTTGCTGTCTAATCAAAACCCTGCAATATCTTTTAGCCTTCAGTGAACTGATTTGCCCACAAAATCCAGTGATCTCACCCTCTTTTGACCTCATCTCTGAAATCTACTCATAGCCATAGGATCCTGTGCTATCAACCCAACAATGAAGGCGAATTGGCTCAGAAATCTAGCCTTCATCTCTGAGGCAACAAAATTCAGTTTTCCCTAAACAGCTGAGACTTAACTTTATTCTGCTGCTTAATATTCTGACTGTGAAACAACCAATAAAGAAAATATGAATTTCACTGCTTTGTTTTATAAAAAGCTTGTGCACCAGCAGTATGATCAGATATCATATGATATCAATATACTACAAAGACATGCATGGTTGGAGGTAGATGGAAACTGGATGACAGAAACTGACAATGTACTGGAGGAGTGAAAGCTTTTTCATCAGTATTTTTCAGCAAGACCTTGCTCTTACAGATTAAATAATAGCATTGTGGTTTAGACTCTAAGTAGTATAGTAATCATATTAATACACTTTACTGAAACTGAGTAAAAGGACAATGTCAAGTGCTTTTATATGGTTTCTAATGTAGGCATTTCACTCTCCAATGATTGTATAATAACTTCTCAACAGTTTGAAAGTAACGTCTCTTTCTCTGCTTGTTCTCTCTTACACTAGTTGGTAAACGTGGTTTCTGCAGTTCTGGACAGCAAGCCAAGATGGTAATGAACTTCTAAACTCAATAGCACCCAGAAGGTGTGTCAATGGTAGCATCCAAGGTCACAAATCATTACCTAGTATTCCTTGAACTCCTGCCTCTGCATTCACATGTGTGGTGTACGCACAGTATTCACTTTGTTTTTCCCTTCAGTTGTCTTTTTAATGTCTCTGAAAAGTAAAAATAAAAGAAATAGATACATTCTTCCATACAGTGCATACTGTGCTATGTATTTAGCCAAATTCTGCATTGTTATTTTTGGCAGCATAGCGTGTAAGGTGCCAACTTCAGCAGGGCAGTATGGGTTCAGAATGCAATGATCCAACTCTCCATTATGTAACAGTAGCCAAGAAGAGGAAAAGAGCCTCGAAGAGCTGAGTCCTTAGCAGAGTTTTCTAGTTCTAACATAAGAACAGACCTTCAGCAAACTGCCTAGAGCTTATGTTGCTCCCCTCATAAGATGGGGATGACTTCCCTTTATAGACTCTCCTCCACTGTCATCCAACTCCTGAGGGGCTCTGTTCTTTGGAAGCTGAACTGTGTGAGAACACTACTTCACTTCCCTAAAGCATATCAGAAAATAAGGCACCACGTGATGCCAGAGAGAGAAGAGGCATTCTGGAGAGGGCTGGCTGATGTCTTTGTAGAGCTAGGCCCCTTATTCTGCACGGCCAAGGAGACAAATATGGCTCTCAAACTTTGAGCATATCTGTAAACTCCATGCTTTGTAAAATGGTGTGTAGCCACAATGAAACACCTGCATAATAAAACTACCAGGTGCATCTGAAGCAGCTATTCCACTCCTGAAGGAAATTCTCTTCATCCATAGCATCTGCTATTTAACTGATGACTGAAGATTCAGCATGGTCAAATTGCCTTATCTAAAAATTTTCCTAGCAGCAAAATGTCTCATGTATCTTAGGGATTACTTCAGAACATTATTTTGTTCAGTACTATGTAAGTTAAAGCGTTTCAAAGGGAAACCAGCATAAGCATATAAAACCAGAATGATAATGATATGCCACGTGGAAGAGAGGTCTGATTTTCAAACTCAAGGCAAAGCAACTTTCCCCTCTAAAGTATAATAATAAGATAAGTCTGTCCTATTTATATTTGTACAAAGTAAGTCCTGTTACTGTATACCTTTTACCCAACTATGTCCTGGCCTTACTCTTGTTCTTCCCCAGAGCTGTGAGAGGAAAGGAGGAAAGTTTTCTGCAGGTTCTAAAACGACTTGTTTCAAAAGACTAAAGCCCTTTCATGGACCCAGTAATCATTTTCAAGTGACCACTCAGTGATAACCATTTTGCAGGATATCTGTCCACAATTGTCTTAATTCAGTGTTTATTTTCAGGCTATCAAATTTTAGAGGGTTCTGGATACAAAATACCAAGAATATAAAGTCAAATGCAGACGATAAAATAAATAGTCAAAGCAAATCTGACTGATTAAGCACAACAATAATAATCATTGTACACTGCATGGGGATGGGTCAGAACACACAATATCCTACTCAATGTCTTCCTATTTAAAAACAATCCTTTCTGAATAATACATTTAATACACTCACTGTAAAATTTGTGGAATATGTACATGTGCTGCGTCTCCAGTGTCCTTGCAGAACCTCTCAATTCCTTTTTGGCCATTTTTTTAATGGTTAAATCCCTAGTGCCAGATGATTCAACTAATCAGAGCACTGCTTCCTAGCACGGCTATATCTGGAAATCAGAACAACTCTCTGCTTCTGAAATATCAAGCTCCTGTCTCAGATGTACCACCTCCTTCTAAAACAAAAGGAGATATTTTGGCAGATGTCACTGAAATACAACATAACAGAAAAGGAATCATCTAAGCATGATTTTTTTAAAACAATAGATTTTGTGAAGACAAAACCAAACAGTGCAATTGTCCTTTTCTTATTTCTGCTTTGCTAGGACAATGGATGCCACACATAATACAGATTTTTGCCTCTGTGCTGCTGACAGCATTTAAAAACCCACAAATACCAGGAAACTAAGAAACTCTTAGGATTTGAAATTCTAGGAAACCCACCTAGTGGACTAGTGGGCCTAGTGGACCACCTTAGTGTGATAGAGAAAGAATGGGACTATCATTTGAGGCTTTACCTCAAACTGGAATTTTAGAAGCAATTGAATTCTGCTGTTTTTCTGTTAAACTCTATCCACACTTCTAAGAAATAAACAAAAAGGACCTATCAGTCCTCATGGTTTCAAGGATAATGGGTTATTTAAAGAGTGATGAATTCTGAATGCTTATAGGCATATATGCTTTTACTGTCAAATAATTTACAACACACGAGCAATGAATAAACTCACTGAAGATCTGGATTTGAGCAAGAACAGATCCACTTAAAAGATAAAGACCTGTGTTCACTGAAAGCGACAAACAGTGACAAAGTTTCTCAGCCAGCTATAATGAATTTGAAATTAAGAGAACTATATAGTAGCAGTCACAAGTCTAGAGTCACACACATGCCTTTGTACCTGTGTGGCCTTAAGCTGTTTTTTTGGAAGTATGTGTTACAAAGCCTGTAGTATCCTTAGCCCTGTCAAAGGAGCAAAACTTAAAATTCTTCAGATCTACTTCTAGAAGATTTCCCCAAAAGACGCACAGTCAGAGCCACCAGTGCACAAGTTTCAGGGTAGGCAGGATTCTTACAGTAGCTCCAGAGGTACTTGCATGGTGCTTAAGATCACCAGGGAAAGTAAATGTGCCTCAAACAGGACATCAGGAACATCCAAGACAGTGCTCGAGGCCTTCTCAGTCCCAGAGCACTTTGCAATCAGGAGTGAGACAAGACAGTTTAAAGATACATAGTCTTCTCTTCCACTGGGCTTTAAGTCCTTAAAGCATACTGCAGTCAGTCCTTTTAATCTCAGAATTCAGTGTTTAATTCATATCTCCCTCCAGACCAACAGTGACTTCAGCAAGTTATTTTTGCAACTTTTTAATAGATTTAAAGGAACCTAGATCAGAAAGGCTTAAAATGAATAAGTAAGTTCAGGTAAAAAAACTTTTTAGTAGCTAAACCTGAACAAGGAGTTAAAAATCAGATGTTTTCCATATACTTTTTTTTTCATTGGCTTATTGTATTGAAATATAATTTGTGTTGTTTGATTTGCTTACTTAATAATGCAAATGGGCTATGACTGCATCTGTATAATCCCAGTCCTTTTCACAAAATATTATGTATAATGAACAGCAGCTCAGGGCACAATATGTAAGATCTCTTGTTTTCATTTTGGAGAGTCAAAGCTCTCTGTTTGGATTTAGTAGCGGTTAGTTATTGCAGATAGCATTTTGAGAAAATTTGAGTTTTGAGTCATTGTTTAACAGTTAAGAACTAATTTATTTTAATATGTAACAAAATTCAGTTACCCAGAAAATTACTATTAAGGTGGCTGTTGCACAGCTCTCAGTCTCAGCATCCACCACTGAGTTGTTACAGCACATTCACCATCTCAGCCAACCCAAATCCCACCACCCAGGCTGTGTTAGAGAGCAGCATCAGAGCCTGAGACTCAGCTCCTTCTGACTCTTTTCTAAAGGCTAATATGCTTGGCTCTCTGCACTTCAGTTCCCCATCTCTCAAACAGGGATAATGCAGTGATGAGATCTGGGGAGTTCAGTTACTGTTGAAAATGGGAGAACAGAAATGTCTTTGACACCGAGGATAACCTCTGATCTCAGAAATACAGGGAGCTGCTGTCCACAAGTAGTGAATATCACATTAAGAGAAACCACTCTCTGAAAGAAAGCAAGACAGGACTGTCCTTTACTGGCCCCTTTGATTTTATCACCTGTCACAGGATCAAGTGGTCCTTTCAAAATTTGTGAGAGGTGAAATATTATGGCCCCACAACACTAGACAAGAAAAATGACCTTAGTTTTTAGGTTTTTTTTTTTTTGCAAGGTAAGCAGGTTACAAGGAGAAAAAAAACCTCCACATTTGTAAAATGCTTCTTCACAACATTAATTCTGAGGACAGATCTACTACAGGTAAAAAGTGTTTGTCTCTGCTGATTTGTTAGGTTTGTGGCATTGACTCATTCTCTTTGAAGCTGGCTTTAGATATTAAAAACATCAAATGTCAGTCTGCTATCTCTTCAGGACTCTAATTCTCCTACTGACTCAAAAAGAAAATATCCCAATTATGTAGTTACCATTAGTTTCTATTAAGAGCCCCAACTGGAAGGAACAAAGAGTGAGAATTAAAGCAATGACAACATTAGGTTTTTGCTTTATGCTTTTTCACTTATAAGCACTGGGACTTCATTCTACTGTTCAAGGGTATGTAAGAGAAATCTTTTTTTTTTTTTAGGTCTGTCTAATGTTATATCTATCTTTACAGAATGGTGAAGAATGGTAATGTGAATCATGTGAAAATGTTACTAAAGCTGGGGTTGTACAGTCAGCCTTCTTCAGGATTTTTGAAAAGCAGTGACATTCCTTTTTAGAACGTTTTTTAAGATTGTTCGTTTGTATTATTCTATTGCAGAGAAAACTTGCTTGCAGATCAGAACTCTGCAGTGCCAGGAGCAGAACAAAAGACAGTTACCACCCCACAACCCAAAAGACAAGGTACATTCCCTTTGGACTTGAGCTATTTGTCCCAGAA
Organism: Piaya cayana; assembly: GCA_013389865.1. Lineage (NCBI taxonomy): Eukaryota > Metazoa > Chordata > Aves > Cuculiformes > Coccyzidae > Piaya > Piaya cayana. The sequence continues at coordinate 219,776 of WAAB01017699.1, forward strand.
CACATAGTTAAAGTAAAGGACTGTATAATTGGAACTGCATGAACAGAAAACACAAAACAGATGCAATTAGAAAAAAACAGCATAGGAAGCCCAGACATAAATGAGGACTTTGATTTAAGAATATGAAATAAAGGTACATGACAGAGCTCTTGGGTAACCCCCTGCCTGGAAAGTTGCTCAGCTCTTGATATAGTCAAGATATAAAATTCTGAAGAGTTTTCATCAATAAACAGTTTAGATATAGCCTGCACAAGTTAGATGCAACCTGTATCTTTTTCAGGTTTTCTACCTAGAAAAAAGAATGCACAAGACCTCAAATTTTGTCTTGATTAGGACAACAGAAAGTTTGTTGACATAATAGAAAAAATCATATCATAACAAAACCACACCTGCTCTATCTAAAGAGTTGTGTAAAACAGAACTGTTGTCCCCTAAGATTATATATATGCACATAAAAATATATATGGTGGGGGAAAAAGACTGCCATTCAAATTGGACTACTGGCATTCCAGAGTGTGTGGCTTCAATAGCAGATTTTGGTTTTATTGTCTTTGTGGTCAATGGTTGTTATGTTCCAGAAGATACAGGAAAAATTAATGAAGTATGCTGTTTCAAGGAGCTGGTGTCCACGAGTCCATTGCACTGACCTTTCTTTATTAACATTTTGAAGATTTAAAAGCATCTCTCACAACTGTATACTCACATTAGACAGATGCTTGTGTTTCTAACTTAAAATCAAATGATTCACCTGATAAATCTCTAAGCCTTTTACAGCACTGCAATTCGGTTCTCTTAATGAGGACCAGTAATTGTAGATTCAAAGACTGCCCAAACCAGTCAGCGGGAGATAACATGTAATATGTAACCACAGGAAAAGCAAACTGGAAAAAAGTAAGACCACTGGCTTTCATAAATCATTTTTTGACAGGAAGGTTATTTATCATGGGAAATAACCTTAATCAATAATAGAGTGAAACAACCTTAATAAAAAAGGGAATCAAGCTCTGTTCTGTTAGAGCATTATAATTAATGTGGGTAGGGGGAGCAAGAAGAAGCAGAAAGAATTGTTACAGAGAATAGTTATTTTCCTGACAAATAGATTCTGGATTGTTTCTAAAAGTTCATTTTCACCTATAGCACTTTGAAGGAGAAAGTACCAAGAATGGCATTTTGTTTTCCAAGAAGTAATGTGAACTTTTGAGGGAGGTTCCCAATTAAAGAAAAATTATTCATGATCAATATACTTTTATTTGATCTCAAGTGAATGACTCAACTAATCATGACTGTATTAAAAATCAGCTTCCTTAAAAGACATTGGGAGATGAAGGTTTTTTCAATTTATTGTTGTACACAAACTAAACATTAGCTTTTCCAAAAGTCCTAATTTTTGTTCTAGGATGCTTAATTTTACAAATACTAGAGGAAAGGAAAAGCACCCAAGAGAGGCTTTGGAAACTTGATGAAAAGAAATGTTTTGTTCTACATTAATATACTAATTGTTGTGTATTTAAAGTTATTGTTCGCTTCAGTCAGTTTTCATTTATATTACCTGCTACTTTTATAGGTAGACAATGATTCCATTTGATGTTTAAAACATTTAGCAAATTTTTAAAAAACTTTGCATAATTTCACCTGAAAAAGAAAAAATCCTACATCAAACTACAATGTGAATAAGTATGCCAATCAATAGGAAGATATATCCCAGTCACACGCTATTTTTCTCAATCCACTTGGTCACAAAACCCCATCAGAAGTATTATTGCAAAATGAAAAAAAAAACCAAACTATAAAGGAGGTTCAGAAAGGATTCTGTTGTAACTTTTTTTGTGGAGGATATACTGTAACAGTAACCCAACAAACACATCCACACGGAGAAAGAAAGGAAATACGTGTAAAGGTAAGAATGATGAAAATGGGAATTGAAAAATAAATGGGAATTGAAAAATAAACAAGTTTGCTGAACTAACATAGATTTTGTGTTTCATTTAGGAAGTCCAAAATTCATGCAATTCCCCGCAAGAAATCTATCCCAGAGGGTTTAGTTATTTAGTAATTTTAATAATTAATGTAATGTTTTAATAATCTGTAGTTTAGACTTCTGAATTTCAGAAGAGCAGCTCTTTTGTCAAGCCTCTCTTCTACAGCAGCCATTTTGTTCCTGTTCCAAAGACCTTCCTAGCTCCACTCAGTATTCCACTGAGTATTCACACACAATCTACAGACAAGCCACAGGTCAGAAAAAGAGCAGCAAAATAATTCTTATCCAGCAGATCATCTGAAAGCCTCTTAAAGTGTTCCCAGACAATTTCTGAAGGGGAAGAAAAGATTATTAGGTATCTTGCCTGTTACAAATTATTCAACAGGTCAAAGATAGAGAGACAATTGGCTTTAGAAGACAGTTGTGGAAAAGAACAGAATTTTTGATGCTTTAATGTGAAATTCTTAACTTTTTGTTTTATCTCAGGATCAAAAAAACATTTTCAGGTAACTTTTTACAGAAGCTGTACCATATATTACCACCAGGTTTTAATCTGCTTGATTCTATCAAGATTAAACTGGCGATGTTGCTGTTGACTTCAGAGAAGCAGAATCAGGACCCCTATTATTCGAAAAATAGTTATTATTCCTTTCCTGATTTACATCACTACAGTGTCTTGAAACTAGTGGAATAAAGTCATAAAGTGGCAGGAAAATAGTACAAATAATAAGTTTTCCAAATCTTGTACCTTATGCCAAATTCTTCTTCAGGTTCCTTGGGAACAGTTTCAGTAACCTGATGTATAAAACACGCCCATAATTCAGCCTGTTGTTATTTCCCCATCCAGAATTGTCTCTATCTGTAGCTTCTTGCTTGAAAGAAAATGCATGGCATTTCTCCCTTCATATTCAGTTTGGTTGCACATCACTTATGATGTAAAGTTGGGTTACTGTTAATTTAATTACATGGTAGGGCAGAGAACAGATCGTGTTATTCCAGTGTTATTGATAGTCAGTAGCAACACCTACTGGTACCCTCACATATTCTCTCTGGAGATTGTACCACTTTAATCATGCACACTGCAGCAGTGCAAATGTGCTTTCTCCTCTTTTACAGCCTCGTATTTATGTATTTTCTATTTATCTCTTCCAGAAAGGCATGACTGTGCTAACTATTGTAAACGTGTGAGAGCTGCAGAAATGGAACTCAGTTCTACATTAGTCCGTACTTTTTTGCCAAAGTCATTACAGTTGCAAAAGCAGAATCTTTATTCTTCTGGGAAAGACATGGCAACAGTGATTGACCATTTCCTTCCCCGTCTTGCTTGCAATAAAATATTAATTCATAATACACGTTTAGTGCTGCAGGTGGCATTGTTACTGTTCAAAGAGCCCTACTCAGCATATAACGTGGTTGGTACTTCATCTTCCTGAAAATGAATCTTGAAAACTTCTTGAATTATATATCTCCTCCTGCTTTTCAGTGGATCCATAATTTTCTTCAGAAGATGAATTGCAGACAGCAGCACTGATGAGAATTAAACTAGCAAGGTTCATGTTAAGAACATAGTCAGTAAATCAAAAACTGAAAGTAATGCCAGAGATTCAAAATCATAGACTGACAATATCTGGAGATACTAGGCATGATGGAGTTTGGTAATTAAGTCGTGAGGTTAAACATCAGTCTGTCATAGATACCTACACACTGAAGAACTGTAAACCTGTACTTCTCCTAGGGACAACGAAATCAGCCTTAGTGCATATGTGGAGGGGAACATAGACAACTAATTCTAAAAGGAAGAGCCTGTGTGCATCAAAACCCAGAGAACTAATCTCTTCAAATACTAATCCAGTTACTAGGCAAGCTACTCCAGTTACCAGG
>WAAB01017701.1:0-22361 GCA_013389865.1 Piaya cayana
GCCCAGGGAAAGATTCTAGGCTGGAGGAGCAGTCATCCTCATCCACATGATTGGATTCCACCTGCAGAGGTGGATGAGGCATACTGTAGTAGTCAGCATAATGCTTATGGTCCAATATAGAGACCGATTTGTATTCATTAATACATTTGCAGGTCTGTATTCCAACATCTGCATGAGCTGGGAAAGTTAGTGTACAAATGAAACAATAAAAAATATATATTTAAAAGAAATCCTTTTGGGGGTTATGTGAGGAATAAAAACGTCTTGAGGGGTGGTAGCATGATTTTTAAAATTAATTTTAACTTGAGTAAAACTGCTTCATTATACATGCTAAATCAAAGACACTTTTTACTGAATAGAAATGGAGAGTTATTGATGATTATTGTCTGCAGCTATAGTAGTCATTATCAATTATGAAATTCTTATGATAAAATCAAAAAACTAGCTAGAATAGAGGGAGAGTGGAGTAGACTTTTAAAGAAAAAAAGACAAAGCACTTGAACCAGCAGAGTGTCTCAGTTTTCATTATCTACAAACAAAAAATCAGCACTACAGAAAGACTGGGCCACTATGGCAAGGATGTTTTTTATTTTTCTGCCTCCCACCTGTCTCTTCTCCTCTTTCCTCTTACCTTCCCCATTCAGCTTAATTTGAAGAGCAAAGGGAATGCTTCAATGACCTTGATACATTTCCGTGTCTCTTCTTTGGAGGGGACAACAGAACCTTATAAAGTTCACATGTGCATATTAAGCCCATAACCATCTGCTCAATTATGAACAGTGCGGTGGTTAAGTTTAGCATTTGGAGATGAGGTCTGAAGGTCAGCTGTGCTTCAACTGTAGTGAATTATCTTAGGTTGACTTGAATAAGTGAAAAATAACAGCAATAAATGAGCAGCTAATTTTTTAAGTGGTTTAGCTTGTAGGGGATTTAAGACTAGGAACAGCACCAGAGGATGGTATGCTCATATCTCAGATATAAAAGGAATCTGAACATTCTCAAAGTCCTTAAGATGCTGAACTAGCTTGCTGACAGTTTTTTTTTTTTCTTCTTTTTACATTGTGATGCTGTAAAGGGTAGACTCATACTTTAGCATGTATTTGCTGTGGTTTGGGCAGACCTCTGTTATTTAGTTGTTCTTTTGAACCCTTCACTTCCTATCCTGCTTGAGGAAATGGAATATGTTAAGTAGTAACCGCTCTTAGTGGGTTGTGGGAACAACCAGTTCTCCAAGACACAAGTGCCTGCTGTGTAAACTTTGGAAATTACCTTTTAATAAATAAGGAGAAGATGCATCCAGAAATTCTCTTCTGTGCTGTTTATTGAGTACTAAAACAAACTTACAATAGCATTTTATATCTTGAGGAATGATCCCATGTGTTTAAAATGAATTTCCCTTTTATATAAAAGTGCACCCACCCCCCGAAACTCTCAAGTACTCAACATTTCAGTACATTTTCAGAAGTTTCAGAACACAGGCCTTCATCTCAGCTATTTTATGTTTACAAAATTATTAAATTCTCACGTCTTTTTCTGGCCTTTTATACATTTTTAGGTGGTCTCAGTTCTGATGTGAAGAATGAGATAATCAGACTCTTAATTCTAAGGACACAACGTAGAAAATATTGCTTAGTTTATTAATATTATTTTTTTCAGTGCTTTAATGGGTTCAGACTGCCATAATCTGTAGCAAAAAAATCCTAATAATTAGTTTCAGCTGTTAAGATTTCAGTGCTTGCTTCTTTATTGAATTTCCATCTCAGCTGAGGTCTCTGTGTTGATCTCAAAGGAACAAAGCCTTCAGACTTCATATTTTTTATTTCTTTCAGTATGAAGATTTAGGGCCTTATGCCAAAATAATGCTCTGTGAATCCTCATTAGAATGCTTCACTTAGCTATTTCCTCCCACAGTCATGCTACTTTTGTGCATTAATCTGCTGTGTACATTTAAACTGATCAAATACTGTATTAGCTCTGGAGGAGATTGTGGACTGCTTCAGTTTTGGAACTTAATTGGAGCTGTGTTTGGCAGACGGCTCTGCCCTGTTCTGGCTCAGCACTGAGATATTTGCCTAATTAATCCTTAAAAAATATCCATCTATGCGATGACCAAAAGAGGTTACATTAAGAAGTTAGATACATGTTAATGTTATATCATTAACAAATATTATTCTAATATTCTATGTTTAATAGTATGTAGTGGCTTATGTTATTTGGAGATGAGAAAAGGAGGAAAAGGGAGGGTCAGTCTATCTACTAACATACATTGTGTTATAGACTTGATGTCAATCCCATAGAAATAGTAAAAACATTTGTGTGGTTCTCAAAGGTACATTGCTGGCTTATGGTTGGACTCGATGATCCAGTGGGTCTCTTCCAACCTGATGATTCTATGATTCTATGATTCTATGTGAGTAACTGACAATACATATTATGAATAGTTGCACAACTGTTCTAGAAGATTCAGCTGCTATATTGATTATAAATGATCTGTTGCATTCTTAACTATTCTCTAGCTGTGCAAACCAATAAATATGTGTGGACCGAGGCAGGGACACTGCTAATTTTTACAGTACTTATGATTCGATATTTTTTCTGCTGGGATGGGAGGCTGTCTTCATATAAATGGTAACAAAAGGCAGCAGAAATAATGCAATGAACTATTGTGTTTAGTGTATTAATTTTATAAAGATTAGTCTTCTATCTTTTCATCTATTTCAATTAACTGTAGTCAGAGATGTGACATGAAAGTAGTCAATTTGTTCGGAGGAGAATTCTTTGGTTGATTTTCAGCCTTAGTCATGTTATCCATTCCTTTGAAACTTGCCTTACATATTATTATAGAACTAGATATAAAAAGATATATAAAATTGGAAATAAGATTTGAAAAAAATTGAAACTTTAGCCTATCTCTGTAGAAAGCTGCAGTGTTAAGTTTATACACATATGTATGGGGACAGTATGCAGAGTAATTTTCTTCAGAAACAAGTCCTATGAGTGCGTTTATCTTTAAAGTATATCAACCAGTTCTGTCAGTTTCTATAAGCCAAAATCACACTGATGCATCTGTTGTTTATTCATACATATTTTTATTGCAGAACTACCAAATGCAGTGATCTAGCCATTGTAATACAGCATCTTTTTCTGCTTGTTGAAACTGATACTTGAGCTTCCTGCAAAATTAAACTCAAGTTCTAATGATAGCTACTCTTTAGCTATTCTTTTTAAAATCAGCTGCAGGAACTCTTGTTGTAAGCATTGATGTGTCCACTGGAGATAGGGTTCTGAAGTTGAAGTCAAGGGCAAGTACACAATTCATCAATTTCAAAACTTCTCGTAGGTTAAGTTGTATACAAATGCTTTTCTCCTTTGAGGAAGACAAGTGAACATTTTTCCCCTTATCAGAAATGAGCTTGCAATATATCTTTCCATGAGAGACGTTGTCTGGTGTTTTTAGTATACTCTAGCTCCATTTATAAAAGCATAATTGCCCACAGTTCATCTTTGACTTTGATTACTTAGCAGGAAAAATATTTGAATTTTTCTTCATTTTGTTTTGGGGTTTTTTTGGGGGGTTGGTGGTTGGTTTGTTTGTTTGTTTGTGAACTGTCAGTGCTGCAGACAGCCACTTGTCTACAGAATCTTTAACGCTGTGATGTTTGCTTATACTAGACATGTTACACAGTAGATATGAGACTGCCATCCCTGCCAGCAAGCCTTACTCTCTTGAAGTTTGCTTACATGATTTATGCCAAACTGGCTTGTTTGAAAATAACTTGCTTGTGCAAACTTTGATCCTCTCTGGAATGCTCTTGCCATAAGGGAAGAAACTGAGCAGTGGTAATGTTGATTTAAGCTTCTGATAAGTTTGTGCTAAACCTAAGCAGGGAAACTGTAGAACCCATTAAAGGAGAAAGCCGCTAAAATATATAGCTACAGTGGTGTGCAGAACTGCTCTGTTGATATACATGTGAACATTGTGCTGCTTTTCTTTAACCCTTTGAAATAAGAATTTATCAAAACTTCCTAGCATAGGAATCTTTGTAATTCTGATCCTGTCCATAAATGAAAACTTCATAAGATAATAAAGTTAATTCAGAACAGTTCTCCCCTTAGGGGCATGTGCTAGGACTTTAACTGCAATTGTGTCTTCTCTTTTCTTGGAATATACTCAAACAACAACAAAAAACCCTAACAAAACAAACATTACTTCTGTCTAGGTTTCACCACACAATTTTGCTTATAATTTTCCCCCTTGTTTTATACTAGAATCTGAGGTTCTAGTGAATAGGTGTTGAATAATTATTTGTATACAGAAGCCTTACTTTGTTTCTGTCTCTTTGCTCTGTGTTTAGTACAAATATATCTGAAGTGAATATGTACTTTCTAAAACCTGAAGAATGCAGTGAGAGCAACTCTAGTCAGACTTCAGTTTAAGAGATTAAAGTTATTGTGTCTATTTTTCATTGTGATCATCCATTTTGAAATGAAGAGGGTACATAAAGACATTTTCTTTGAAGTATTTTGAAGTTGGAAATGCCATTGAAAGAAAACATTTCAAAGAGGTATGTTGAATTTTCCTCCAGTGCCTGATACTTGTGCATAGTCATTAGAAATGGATACAACTTTTTAAACATAGACAAATATTGAACTTGAGAAAGTAAGTGTAAATCTTTGAAGCAATGCTGCCATTATGATGCTTGATGTAATGAAAGTAATAGAGTTTAGAGTTGGATTTAGGTGTGTTCTAAAGCAAATGTGTCTATCATAAAATCACAATGGCTTAAGAATTCATGCAAGCTTTTCTGCAAATTAAAGTACACATAGCAGATAAATTGGTGTATTTTTTTAAGCAGCTAGCACTTGAAGTCAAGTTAAAGGAGATTTTATACATCCTGTGTTTGAATCTTCCTTCTAAATACAATAGATTTTACAATCAGCCTAGAAAAGGGCACAGTAACAGTGCCAGAAGTAACACAAAGATAGAAAAATCAGTTTCTGCGTAAAAACTATTGTATCCTAATGCTGAGAATATGAAATCTTTGTGGCATGGTGGTTATTTTCAGACCTTTTAGTGAGAACAGCCTCCTGAAATTGTTCCAAAACATATAACTATGGAAAAAAATATATTTTAAGCTGTTTTTACTTTTACAAACTGATGATCGTGTGAAGAGCAGTGGTTAACTATAGATTTGAAAGTTACTGTGCTTCATAGCTGATAATTTCATCCATAATCTGTCTTTACTAACTCACAAAGTATAAGCAGTAGAGAATGTTAAAAATAAGTGCTATTTATCTCCAAAATAAAAATGGAAATCAGCTTTACCTAGAAAACTGGAGAAAAGCTTTTGTTGATTTTTGTGTTATATGAAATATTTGTATTAAAAATATTTTATTTTTTAATGATATGGATACTAATCTTCTAGATGTAGCTGATGCTCTGCCAGCTTCAGTACTTAGTGTCACATTTAAGTGTGACCTCCTTGAAGGTTATGAGATTGTCCTTTATTTTACTTCTTAAGGGCAAAATCTGCTTTCAAAACATATAATGGACACAGCTGCTGAAGTGTATCTGAGAGCATTGCTTCTGCCTTAAGTGTTTGTCACTGTAAATACATGTTTAAAACCTGGAAGGAATTTTGCTTTCAGTTGCAATCATGTAACTAAGTTTAGTCCAGGAGAGGACTTTAGGAATATAGCTGCTTTTCAAAAGTGTGCTTTTAAAAGTAACTTTTGCTGTTCCTTTCATCATTTTGCTGTGCTGCGATATAAACTAGATGTGATGTACCAGTTTTAGACAAAGACTAAAACCTAATGATACCTAAAAAAGATTTCTACAGAAACCTGGAATCTCTGAAAATGTGTCTTAAAATCTGCCATTGAAGTCATCATGTTAGCTTTTCTAAACTAAAAGTGTTTCCTGTCAGTTATTTTAATCTCAGAGGTTATTTTTGGTCCTTTTATCTGACTTCGGTTGTATAAGAACCTTTTCTTTTTGACTGTGTATAATGATGATTTCAAGACTCAGTGCAGGATAATACAAGGTCTGTATCTCCAAAACATTTCCATCTTCAAAGAAAGGACATGTTTTTCTTCCTTCTAGGATTGCTTCCATAAATTAATGCATGTTGCTCTTAGAGCAGTGCAATGACATGTTCCATGTACTCAAAACTCTTGGGTGTTAAAACACTCCAAAAAGTCACTTTTATTCTCAATGAAACACTGAGTACATTGCCACCAGAGTTTACATATTTATGTAAAATATGGTCAAAAGCATGGAAAGAGTTGAGAAAAGGGTTATCAACAGCCCTGCCAACAGCCAGTCAGTGACTGGAATAACACTTTAAAACTGATTAGATAACAACTTTAGGAATAGAGGCAGCTAGTTTTACCTCAGTCATATTTTGCTGTAATTGTACTGACGTAAAGATGTGGGTAACAGAACTTGTAGTTTCAACATGAAATTTAGCCCAGTTCCAGGTCAGGTTTGAACCAACAATGGCTGGAAATGCATGGAAATGGGAAATGAGAAACATTTACCTTGTTCAGTCTAAATGAATCTCAAAGTTCAATTCGATATTTGAATAAAGGTTACAGCTATGCTCCAAATTGTAGTGCATAAAATGAAGTTCACGCTTATGAACAATGTTTAAGTTGAAACTTTTACTTCCATTTGTGCTGCTTTTTACAAAGGTGCATCTAGAGTGTAATAAAACATACTAATTTGATGCTTTCCAGGATTAAGAAAGTCTACAGGCAACAGAACAGTTAAGGGAGAATATCTTGTCAGCAGGACCCAGACTTGATGCAGAGGTGTCAGTCATGCCTCACATAGTTCTTTGAAATTACAGGCTTAGAACCAGAACTAGACCTCATACATTTCCGTATTCCAGAGTATTTCTACATTAAATTACTTCTGCTAAGATAGCTAAAACATAAAAATTTTCCTAACTTTGATGGATTTACTTGTGTGTACAAATTTTGTAAATAAGTATGCATATAACCCCTTTTTAAACTTCTTTTAAGGATACTTTTTGACCAAGTTGAAATTGGAAGTCAATGTTTCTGCTTAATGCAACCAATATGGGCCTTCTTAAATAAATAAGTTTAAGTGGGGGAAAATAGGTATTGATTAGAACTCTGTTGTGACACAGCTGTCAGGTATGAAATCTCCTATCACTTGACTGAGATGAAAATATTTTTAATAGAAAATTTGTAAAATAAATGAAGACATAGAAAGATTAAAGTTTCTTACTTGCATGATGTCAAATATGTACATTTTACATATTAGAAATAATTTGTTGCCAACGACATGGAAGATCTGATAATAAGGAGGAACAAACTGCCAAGATAGAGAAAATCTGAATGCAGCTAGTGAATGTTAGCATTCTGCCTCCATTTGTTCAAGGCCAGCCTTGCAGGATATGTTCCTGGGAACGATCCTATTCTCACCATTATCAGTGAAACAGCCAGTGGCTGCATGACTCAAACCTTAGGAAGGAGTTCTTTGATCAAGAGGTTTGAAAGGTTTTTAGGAGATCAAAGTGGAAAAGCTTTAACCCATGTGTGTGATGTGCATTTTAAATCAAAATGCCCTAATTCTCCTTTTGATAACAAAAAGAGAAGGCAGGATGAAGGAAGGAGGTGAAGAAAAAAGAAAACAGGGAGCTTCGTATTTCTTGAAAGAACATGAGCTTTCACAGTGACCACTTGACATCAGTGAAGAATGCTATAAATCATTCCATGAAAGTACTACATAAAGATAAAATTGCAGTGAGAGTAAATGCTTGAATTTCATGGCTGCACAAATTTAAAAAATACCCAAACAAATAATCTATGATCTATTTGAAAGTTCCTTCTTTTATTAACTGTACCTTGTTAATGTGTTTTTTAAACAGAGGGCAAAATTTAGTTGCTTGGGAAATGCAATAAGCAAAAGTCTGCAAGTGACGTTGAATTTGTAATGTTCCCTGAAGACATACACGACAATATGGAAGTCACAATTATTACAAACAAAAATGATATGGTAGTGAGATAATTCTAAATGTGTTTTATTATTTGCAACATCTCATTAAGAAGAAATTTCAGCAACCTGCTAAAAATCACATGATTTTTTTAATGAGGTTGAAAAACTGTGTGAATTTGAAGTGCCTTCTGTTGATGACTAGTAACAACCCAGTTAAAACTATATGCTTTCTGGAGTGTAAAGTATTTGTTTCATACAAATAGCTAATAACCTCTCTTATTTTGAACTCTGTATATGCTGTCATTGAAGAGTAGCCACAAACAGGTTGAAAGCTTGTGGGTAAAATTAAAGACAGAAGAACCAACAGGAACCTTGTTGTTGGTATATACTACAGGCCTCGTGACCAAGGAGAGCCAGCCAATGAAGTTTTTTTCCTCCAGCTAAAAGAGGTTTCATGCTCACAAGTTCTCATCCTACTTGGGGACTTCAACCACCCCGACATATGCTAGAAAAGTAGCACGGCAAGCTGTAGGCAATCCAGGAGATTCCTGGAGGGTACTGAAGATATTTTCTTAGTCCCACTGACAAACAGCCCAACACAAGGAGATGCAATACTGGACCTTATGGTCATCAATACAAGCAAACTCATCAGTAAAATTAGGATCAGAGGCATCCTGGGCTTCAGTGATCATGCACTGGAGGACTTCAAGGTCTAGACGACAGGTGAGGAGTATAGTCAGGACACTAAATTTCAGGAAAGCAGACTTCCAGTTCTTCAATGAATTATTTGGTAGGATCCCCTGGGACCATGTCCCAGGGGATAAGGGAGCACAACAGAGCTGGCAAATATTTAAGGATGCTTTCCATGAGGCACAAGAGTGCTCAGTCCTCATATGTAGAAAATCAGGCAGGAAAGGCAAGAGACCAGAGTGGTTGACTCAAAACTTGCTAGTCAAACTCAAGAACAAGAGGGAAATGCACAGGTAGTGCAAGCAGGGACAGGTAACCTGGGACATGTATAGGGACGCTGCCTGGTTGTGTAGGGATGAGGTCAGGCAGGCCAAGGTGCAGCTGGACATAAACTTGGCAAGGGTAGTAAAGACCAACAAGAAGGGATTCCACAGTTATGTCAATCAAAAAAAGGAAAGGGTCACTAGGCACTGGNAGGACTTCAAGGTCTAGACGACAGGTGAGGAGTATAGTCAGGACACTAAATTTCAGGAAAGCAGACTTCCAGTTCTTCAATGAATTATTTGGTAGGATCCCCTGGGACCATGTCCCAGGGGATAAGGGAGCACAACAGAGCTGGCAAATATTTAAGGATGCTTTCCATGAGGCACAAGAGTGCTCAGTCCTCATATGTAGAAAATCAGGCAGGAAAGGCAAGAGACCAGAGTGGTTGACTCAAAACTTGCTAGTCAAACTCAAGAACAAGAGGGAAATGCACAGGTAGTGCAAGCAGGGACAGGTAACCTGGGACATGTATAGGGACGCTGCCTGGTTGTGTAGGGATGAGGTCAGGCAGGCCAAGGTGCAGCTGGACATAAACTTGGCAAGGGTAGTAAAGACCAACAAGAAGGGATTCCACAGTTATGTCAATCAAAAAAAGGAAAGGGTCACTAGGCACTGGAATATGCTGCCCAGGGAGGTGGTTGATTCGCCTTCCCTGGAGGTGTTTAAGTTGCGGGTGGACGAGGTCCTGAGGGACATGGTTTAGTGTTTTGTGGGAGTGGTTGGACTCGATGATCCGGTGGGTCTCTTCCAACCCGGTGATTCTGTGATTCTGTGAATGTTAAAGAGAACATACCCCCACTGATGATGAAAATGGTGATCTTGTATCAGCAGATAAGAAGGCTTAGGAACTTAACAACATTTTTTCCTCAGTCTTCACTGATAAACACTCTCCTCACCCCTCCTGGGTCATAGAACAATAAGATGTTGACCAGGGGGGCAAAACCACTCCCACAGTAGGGGAGGATCAGGTTCATGGTCACCTGAGGAACCTAAACATTTATAAGTCTATGGGATCTGGTGAGATGCATCCCAGAGTTCTGAGGGAATTGGCCAATGTGGTTGCCAGACCACTCTCCATGACATTTAAAAATTCATGGCAATCAAGAGAAGTCCCTAGTGACTGGAAGAAAGGTAACATCAGTTTGCAGATGACACCAAGCTGAGTGATGCCATTGCCACACCAGATGGATGGGATGTCATCCAGAGGGACCTGGACAGACTGGAGAAGGGGGCCTGTGAGAACCTCATGAGGTTCAACAAGGGCAAGTGGAAGTTCCTTCAGCTGGGTTGGGGCAATCTCCATTTTCAGTACATGATGGGGGTGACCTGATTGAGAGCAGCTCTGCAGAGAAGGACTTGGATGTGCTGTTTGATGAGAAGCTAGACATGAGTCAGCAATGTGTGCTTGCAGCCCAGAAGGCCAACTGTATCCTGAGCTGCATCAAAAGAAGTATGGCAAACAGGTCAAGGAAGGTGATTCTGCCCCTCTATTCCTCTCTTGTGAGACCTCTTCTGGAGTACTGTGTCCAGTTCTGGAATCCTCAAAGTAAGAAGGATATGGAACTGTTGGAATGGGTCCAGAGGAGGGCTACAAAGATGGGCTCCGAGGGCTGGAGCACCTCCCATACAAGAACAGGCTGAGAGAACTGGGCTTGTTCAGCCTGGAGAAGGTAAGGCTCCAAGGAGACCTTATAGAGACATTTCATTACCTGAAAGGAACCCACAAGAAAGCTGGAGAGGCACTATTCATAAAGGCTGGTGGTGATAGGACAAGGAGGAACAGGTCTAAACTGGAGAGGGGCAGATTTAGGTTTGATATGAGGAAGAATTTCTTCACCATGAGAGCGGTGAGACACTGGAACAGCTTGCCAAGAGAAGTTGTGGATGCCCCATCCCTGGAGCTGTTCAAGGCTAGGCTGGATGGGGCCTTGGGCAGGGTAATCTAGTGGGATGTCCGTGCCTATGGTGGGGGTGGGTTTGAACCAGATGATCTTTAAGGTCCCTTCCAACACTAACTATTCTATGATCTGCTTATCTTCAATGAATGTACTCAGGATTGGGGCTCTAGGGCACTAGCAATTTAGGTGCTATCTAGATGTAAGGGCCAATGTAAGTCTACACTCCACAGCCATGAAATTGGTAGTCATAGTGCAAGGAAGATGCTGTTACAACTCCTGGAGACCTTTATTTGAGCACAACACAGCTGTGAGAGTACCAAAAAAAAAAAAAAAAGTAAAATAAACTCTTTTCATCCTTCCATACCAATATGCACATTTAGATGTTTGAAGGTGGGCAGTTTCTTGAGGGTGGGATTTTTTTTTTCAAATGAAAGTAACAGCTTCTAGGAACTGATGGAGAAGATTAGTGTTTGCCTCAGGCAGACACTCTGTCAGTCTATTCAGAGTGGGACTACTCTTGACACATCAATACTGACTAAAAAGTAGATGCAACTCATAAAAACTCTGTTCTGCTTTTTAAATGGAGCAGCTCTGAAGTTGCAGTCAGCATTTCCTGAGCTGCGAATGCTAATTCGGTGTTAAATTATGTTAATCTGGTTTTGGGGTCAAACTCTTACATGTCAAATCCTGGCCTTTGTAGAAACATCAAAGTGAGCAAAGAAATGATGTGATAAAGAGCCCATCAACAGGGAGGCTGATCGATAATCCCACACTGCAATTCCTACCTCCTTTCTAACAACAGCAAACATTAAGGTCATTGACAATTGCAAACCAAAATATTAGGTGTAGGAGAAAGAGGAATTTGCTCATGCTGGTACCCAAGTTACATTCTATTTCATGAGGAGATATTTTCTCCATTGTTGCCATATTGTGTCAACTTATTGCAAGGACTTCAGTGTTGGTAGCTTATTAGCCCAGACCCCCACATGTAGGGGCTTGGCCACTCCATAAAAACTTGCTGCACAACCAGAGCCCTTGACAGTTGATAGAGGGCAGAGGAGAATTTTGCCTGTAGTTGCAAATTATGAAAGAAAATTTTGGAGAGTGGTACCTAATCACTTACTAGTGAATATTATATATCATTTAATCTGATATTAACATAACATTTTAACATAATATAACATTAATTATATTATTATAACATAATATAAAATAATAATATAATACATTGATAATATTTATAACTCTAGGGTACTTCCTTCAATGCAGAATTCTGCTTCCACCAGTTTTCATAGGTGATCCTCTCATCTACTGATGGGTAATACTAGATAATCCTTGAAATGTGCTGTACAAATACAAGGATATTGGTAGAATCTCACTTTCATTATATTCTACTGAACTCTCTGACAGGTATATTTTTTGCGTATGCTCATGTACAAAACCTTGAGGAAAATGTGAGACCATCAGTAATGTGAAGCTCATCACAATAAGATATTGTTTGGCTGAAACCAAACTTTTATACTGAAAGACAAGGTTAAATCAGACTTCAAATAAACTGAGGAATCTACACGCTAACTTTTTTCCCAAATAAAAGCAACACTTGTATTTTTTTTGTAGATTTTATTCCTAGTTGTGCTGTGTGGGTGTTGAAATTATGGGAAAATAATGTGTTTTCCCCAAACCATCTTCCATCAACAACATACCTTCTTATCTGAAAGGTCAACATTAATAGTATACCTCCCTTCTATGGTCTCTGGGTATACAGTTAATGCAAGTCCTACATTTTACACTCTGTATAATTTCCAAGCACTATAGAAAACATGAACTATCTATAAGATACATTCACAGAGAGGAATACAATAAAAATAATGAAAGAGCTATATAATTTGATTATGCCACAGTTTACATTTATGCTAAGGCCAAGGAGGAAAATGTGAAGATGATACTGGCTTAAAAAGACCCAGGAGATCAGGCAAAACTTTGACAGGAGAAATCAGAAGTGCACAGTCCAATGAAGAATTAAACAACTGGGAGTAATAATATGGGCTGATGCACTCAATATAGCAGTAATGCCCTCCAAGAAGGGTAGGAAATAATTCAGTTCCTCTAGGCTGCACAGAAGCTAAATACAGTATGACAAGAAATAGTAGCACTACTTATTATGTCTGATTGCTAATTACCCCTTTGAATGATTCAGTTATGCCTGCTACTAGATAATTAGTTTAGTAATTTATGGCTGCAGCACAAACTAGTATTTTAATTTTCACTGCACAGTTTTCACAACACCTACAGTTCAGATAATATCTTCCTTTTTATTCAATTTCAAATTGGTTTTTTTGATAACCAATAGAGGAAAAACCCTCAAGAAATCATTTCCATTTCATAGCATAGTTTTAATGTTAAATTACATGTTTTTATGTAATTCTATATAAATGTAAACTATATAAATGTAGGAAACAACTTTACCTGAGCTCTTAACATGGTTTCTTTATATATTTGAGAACTGATCCTGGAAACACTTGCATAGAAATGTTTACTGTAGTAAAGTTGTTGTCTCTGTTCAGACTACAATAAAGCTACCTCCGTGTATGACTGTTTCCAGGATTAGACCCTTGGGATAAAGTGAGTTTATTTTTTGCATTGTTTTTGTAATTGTACAGATATTTCTACACTTCTTGATTATTTTGATTACAGGGGTTGATTCTTGTGCATAAGGGAGGTATGGTCTGCAATCAGTGACATTTACATTGCTATTTGTAGTGTATTGGTTGGTGGGATTTAAAACGTTCAGCAGTTTTCAGGAGCAGTTTTATATTTCTTATAAAATCAACTACTGCTTAGCTCACTCAAGCATGAAAGCTAATTCTAAAAGGTATTCAGACATATATGTTTGGTAATTTGTGAGCTGTGTTGTTTTTCTAATAAAGCTACTACATACTAATTTGGAGTGGCAATGGAAGACATATCTCTAAGCAACACTGAGGATCAAGATCATATTTTAATTATTTGTAAAATGTTTTAAACCTCAATCTCTTTTTGTTGATTTAACCAAAATACTTTGCTTTTGTGATTATGCAACTTTGTAATTCTTGTGACAAGAACAGACTTAGCTCTGTTTCATTTACACCACCACTTATTATCCACAGGTTTATTTTGTTCACATTTTTAAAAATATAGTAAAATCATTCATATTGACAGGACACAGTCTGACCTTTCTTCTTTAAACAACAAAAAGATCCTGTACTCTGTTAGTGCCTAGGGATTAGCTAAAACGAGGCCTGTGTGGAGCAGTTCATGAACTAAGAGGCAGTTTACCCAAGGCACCTTCAATTTAACTAGACTAGATAAATGTAAGGTTTTCTTTCAGATGTGAACGGGTCAGCAGCTGAGTCACAGGGAAGCTGTATGACTTGTCCAACTGGGTGTAACACATCAGCAGCAAAGGTTGTGTGTGCAACATGGCATATGAGGTAAATAGAGGGAGGGGGCAAACAGCAGTCCTATTGCAGTCACCTTAGTGGTAAGTAAACTGTTCCTGCCTTGCTTCAGCAGACAAAGTTATTCCTTCTGTATCTCTCTCTTTTTTTTCCAGTGATGATTTTTTTTCCTCTACCAACAGAGCCAAATTGAACCAGGAAAGTTTGCTTTTAAATTTCCTATTAATCCTATTAATGGGCATACAGAGAAATGAAAGATGGCTCTGTAGGATGCATCTTTTCTCTTTTCAAAAGGTGCAAGAATTTGAATGCATGTTTTGCCCTTGGAGGAAATCGGCAAAACTTTTCTTGTGCCCAGTAATGTTATATTTCAATGGTATTTTCTCATCCTTCAGAGGCAGATTTCAGGGCCATCTCTCTTCTTTGGCAGAACAGTTTTCTGCACAGAGCAGTGTTGGTTAAACTTCAGAGGCAATTCAGGAGAGACATCTTTGAACTTCACCTATAAGATCCTACAACTTAAGGACAGGAATACTATTTTAAATTTTTTCCCCCAATGCCCAAAGGGTCAAACACAGGGCCAAGGCAGAGTCTCAAGTGCAGCCACTAAAGAGTCAAGATTGCTTAGTCAATAGCATACGACCTGCTGTGCTGTGTCCTGCACCAATAAGCATCTCATCACTGTATACAGTCTGCAAGAAGCATAAGGCAAGGGCAGATCAAACATAGCCACTTCATTTGCAGGGAAGAGGGTGTTGTGGTGTGAGCAGAAGGCAAGGAAGGATTTAGCCAGATGAATTAGATCTGGGCAGTGCCTCTTGCCTTCGAAGTCAGAAGGCAGGCTTTGGCAACCTGTAATTTTAGCATAGGTCTAACCAGCAATTCTTAAAGCATGAGGTAAAAAGGCTGACAAAAGCATGTGCCCTCACAGGATTTTCTAGTGAATTCTTTCTTTATTTTTTTTATACAGAGTGTATTCTTTATTATGTTGAGGCATTTACACCATTTAAGTCTTAGCTTCTCGTCACTGCTTTATCAAAGCCCTGGTGTGCCACAAATCTATGCTATTCTGTCCCTTGGCATTTCTTATTGTGAAAAAATATGGTTATAAGCAAATGAATTATCTCTCATCTCAAACTCTTTTTTCTTGTCTGGTCTTTTATCTGTTGTGTGAAACCTTACAGTAAATACCTTTACTGTATAATGTGAAAGTTCACTTACTGGATCACATTTTGGTCTCATGAGGTTCAATGCTTTGTAGAAGGTGAGGAGCTTGAAAGAAAAAAAGGAGAAACTGGTGCTGAGAAATGGAGTGGTTCATGTTTGTTGATTTCATATAAGAGACTGAATAATTTAAATGGAGACTTTGAGGTAACCTATGGAAATGAAAACTGGATAGGAAAGTTTCATTATTCAGGTTTCACTTTCACAGTTATCAATCTAACAGTTACATTAACAAACTGTAGCTGTGTCAGCACAGACTATTTCTATTGAAAAATGTGTACATTTTGTGTCTGTATCCTACTGAGTTTTGTATTTTAGAGTTCACATTCTTTAGAAAGAAGAGGTCCATACTAAACATTGGATTATGACAAACCTCTTTGCAGAAGTAACTACGTGATTTTCTTGTTCAGGGATGGCACCGAAATGCATGGAATGTTAAAGGAAGCATAAAAGTGTGTTCAAAATCATCATATTACCGTTCCTAGCACATTAACAGTGCTACTGACAAATCAGTTGGGACTAGTGGGCAAATATATCTATTATCAAAATGAGTTTTTCCTTATGGGCAGCAGTGCAGATTGTTTGCAGGTACCATATTACAATGAAAAATATTGGCATTAAGAGTTTCTCAGGCTTGTTTTGTTCATGTTATTTTGTTTTCACTGCAATTCGATAACACAATGTCTGTGGCTTGTACTCACAGCAAGCTTTCTGTCCTCTTGCTGGAGCTTACCAGCACTGGATCAATGTTCTAAAGGGCAACTGTGACAGTGTTAT
This sequence comes from Piaya cayana, assembly GCA_013389865.1. Lineage (NCBI taxonomy): Eukaryota > Metazoa > Chordata > Aves > Cuculiformes > Coccyzidae > Piaya > Piaya cayana. The sequence continues at coordinate 16,317 of WAAB01017701.1, forward strand.
TTCTGTGAACATCAAGCTTGTTTTTATTGTAGAATGAAACTATGCCCTTTATAGTCAACAAGCTAACTTCTGAAATATGTAGTCTCTGACCCATTTAGAAAGTGATTCCCTACAGATTGAATGTAGTGACTTTTCTCCGTTACGAGTTACACAAAGATGAGGCTATTCCCTATAAAGAAAACTGTCTCAGCATCAGCTTCACTTTGTTTGGAGTGACGGTTTAGGTTCTTTCTACCTGGCAAAGATTTCACTTCCAGGGTTGTAACCGCCTATCTGTCTGCTCTCTCTGTTAGCTATCTGCTTCTAGACATGAATATTGCTTGAGAATAAATGTAGACACAAACTGTGCAACTGGAATTTTCCTTGCTGGTACCATATTGACAGATGAAAGCACCAAAATAGCTTGTTGCAAGACTACATCCACTGCATATTTTATGCAATGGAGAAGGAGAAAGTAAAGCAATTAGGCCAGTTCTGCATTCTGAGGATGCTGTGGGCAAAAGCATATTGAGAACCGGATAAAGGTAGATTTAGATCAGATATAAGAAAGAATTTTTTTATGATGAAGGTGGTGAGACACAGAAACAGACTTACCAGAGAAGGTGTGGGTGCCTCATCACTGGAAATGATGATGGTCAGGTTGGATAGGGCTTTAAGCAATCTGATATAGTGGAGATGTCCTTGCCAACAGCAGGAAATTGAACTAGGGGATCTTTAAATGTTCCTTCCAACCCAAAACATTCTGTGATTCTATGTTTCTATGGTCCTTCCCTGTATCCACAGTAGCACCTTAGGAGGCTTTGACAGGCAATTAAATTTAAAGCAGGCATGAAAGTAAAGACAAGGTGATGCGCAGCAAACCTAACGTGGTAAAATGTCAAAACATTTAACAATGCTTCCATATTCCTGAGTCATACTTAAGAATATTGCTGATTAATTTCTGCAAAAAAACCCCACATAATAAAAATGTTTTATTCCACAAACACACCCCACCCACCCCACCCCCCAGAATCCAATGAATTGTGATTTCTAGGACTACAGGCTTCATTTTAGGTCATATCTACACATTTGGTAACCCTCTTCACTGTGATAAGAAAGTGTTCTCTTTGCTGCTGTCTCAGCTAAAACCCAGTGTTGTTCATGTTTTATATATGGAAAATAATCATTAAAATTACTCCTCAGCTTGTAATTCCAGGCTGGATGCTACCTCCACTGGCAAGGTTACTCATATATCATTTGTAAGTCTTGTTTTCTGAGTCATGTGGCTCTGGGTCGGATCCAAAGGGTGGTCTTATATTGGTGACTACTTCTAAGGAAAGATGCAAGACAGATGGGGAAAAAATTATGTGATTCAGACAGGCTTGAAAATTCTGCTGGATTTCTTTTTGCCATGTATATAGTAGGAGGTTGCATATTGATACATAGCAAAGCATGTGGTTCTGAGTAACCTGTGCTGAATTCCAAACTGTTTTATTTTTTGGCAGTGGCCCAATCAGATAAACATCACCAGGGATTGTGTAAATTATTCTAGTAAATCAGTTGGAATACAGATACCTAGATTGAGAATGTTTTCAGTTATTGAGTCAGGAAAAAACCCTTTGTATTGATATTCTGTTGTCTTCTACCTGTGGGAACAAAATCCCTAATTTTATGGCCATTAAAATTTTTGCCATGAACATTTAGTACTGGGAAATTCTTTTCACAATCATAAATTCCACTGAATTTCAATTTCCTCCTGCTGAGTTTAGATGTAACCGTTATAGCTTTCACTATAAACGCAGCCAGTAAGGCATTAATGTGATCTTGACTGGTCATATGGTTGCTCGAGCAAGAGGGAATGACAGAACTGGGATCAGAGGGGAGAGTGTGACCATTTGTCCTGGCTGATCGGAGCTAAGAAAGCCTCTGGGGACCATTGGCATATTATTTTGCAGTTGACTTGCTGTTACTTTGTGAATAATAAACAAGCCCTGCAGAGAGGACTCTCAAAGGATTAAAGCTTGGCACATTGTACTGTTTCTCTTGTTCTTGTGAGCACACACAAACATGCAGTGGTAGCACAAGTGCTGCCATTGTGGTCCCACACAGCACATGGAGAACTCCTCACTCCAGTGACTAAGATATAGGGAAGATTAATTACCTTGAAGGATCAGGGCTGGAGGATGAATTGGATCAGAAAAAAAAGATAAAAGATAAGTGTAAGAAAAAAAGAGTGTTCTGTGTAATCCTGCAGAACAGGGAAGCTTCAACTACGGTGGCCTAAATTGCCCACTTATACCTGTTCAAAACTGAATTAATGGATGTGGCCCTCTTTGTTCAGCTAAATTATTCTCTTCATGATTTCAAAATAATTTGAATTTGCAATACCTTGTTGCATAATACACTAAAAATATTTGGAAAGATCTGATGACAGTGAAAGCTTCTGGGATGAGAGCTATTGAGGCAGTTTTTGATTCACCAATGGGTAGTGGAGTCATTGAGCCTTTCATGCTGTCTCAGGTCAGCTTGAGAATCCGACAGGTGTGGTTTAGGGGTGTTTCAGGATCATTTAAAGGGCAATAAAAAGAATCATAGAATAGCCAGGTTGGAAGAGACCCACTGGATCATCGAGTCCAACCATTCCTATCAAACACTAAACCATGCCCCTAAGCACCTCGTCCACCAGTGCCTTAAACACCTCCAGGGAAGGTGAATCAACAACCTCCCTGGGCAGCCTCTACCAGTGTCCAATAACCCTTTCTGTGAAAATTTTTTTATTAATGTCCAGCCTAAATCTCCCCTGGTGGATCTTGAGGCCATTCCCTCTTGTCCTGTCTCCTGTCACTTGGGAGAAGAGGCCAGCTCCCTCCTCTCTACAACCTCCCTTCAGGTAGTTGTAGACAGCAATGAGGTCTCCTCTCAGCCTCCTCTTCTCAAGGATAAACAACCCCAGCTCTCTCAGCTGTTTCCCATAAGGCCTGTTCTCCAGCCCCTTCACCAGTTTTGTTGCTCTTCTCGGGACTTGCTTCAGAGCCTCAACATCCTTCTTGTGGTGAGTGGTCCAGAACTAAACACAATATTCGAGGAGCAGTCTCACCAGTGCTGAGTACAGAGGGAGAATAACCTCCCTGGACCTACTCGTCACACCGTTTCTGATACAAGCCAGGATGCCATTGGCCTTCTTGGCCACCTGGGCACACTGCTGGCTCATGTTCAGTTGGCTGTCAACCAACACCCCCAGGTCCATGTCCTCCAGACAGCTTTCTAGACAGACTTTTCCCAGGCTGTAGCACTGCACAGGGTAAGAAAAATGAAATAATGGATGCTGTTGTTCCATCCATAACAGAATTCATTTTCTGCATATCATGTAATCTCTGAGTGGTACCAGAAATGGTTTTAAAATTGATTCTAAGGTTTTATTTCCTAAGCACAACTATTACGGGCATTTGTTTTTCAGTGTCAATTTCTCTATGACTGTAAAACTGAGTTTCTTTTCTATGATGAATTTTTAAACTTTATGTATGTTCAACCTACATTATTCTTCTTTATATTTTAAGTTTTAGCACTATCTCTACAATTTTGGTCAGTGAACACAAGTTATTTATAATTTCAACTAAAATGTCTTAGTAGGTCAATCTGTCAGTAGTCTATCTTTACAACATCTTTATTGCAGAGTTTATATCCAGTGATAGCTAAGTGTGTGCGTGCACATGTGCGTACGTGTGAGAGAAAGAGAAAGAGGAAGAAAGAGAAGGAGACGGAGAAAAAACCTGCAATTCAGTGACATTTTGTTTAAAGCATTTAAAAATTGCAAAAGGGAAGAAATGGTCTGGAATATAACTAAACTGGAATTAGTTTAAATTATGAATTCAGATGGAAGCATTTTTTTATTTGACATTTGATTTAGGGAATTAGAACTATTTATTTCCTTCTCATCTACATCATGGAAGAGAGTAAGAGGAGAGAGCTAGAAAAAAAGAGAAAGTCATGTACAAATAAAGAAAGGAAAATCACAATAAAGTCACTATTTACTGTATTTCATGGTAAGAGTTCTGTAAGTAAACACTAATATAAATTAACTTCAATCAAAAGTTACAGATCTATTTTGCAGAAAGGGTACCAGTCACATAGTGCAAATCTGGACAGAAACTAAGGAGTTTAAACAAAATTTAAATTTCTTATCCTCTGAAGCCCAAGTGGAGGATGAACTCAGAGCTACAGTAATGCAAGGGACCAGAAGCATCTAGAGTACAAGTTTTGTATCATGTGCAATGGACATGTACGTGCTTGTTGTTATCCGATGGCCTGGATGCTCAACTGTGCCAATGGCTGGAACTGTAAATGCAATGATTCTAGAAAGCAGAGGTTGGTACCACCCCACTTTAAATTATCTCTTCATGTGGCAATTGCAGTGTTCATTCTGTCATTTTCAGAGGATTTGATGACCCAGTGTCGAACCATTTATACTATATTTTATGTAGTAAATGATTCTTGTTGACTTTATAATACAGACAGAAGAAACCAAGCTGCTGAACTCTGGATAGCAGCGGTGCCCTTCACCTGAGCTCATTATACTAAAACAAGCGGGGCAAAGATGGGTCTTTTCTGTTGTCAGCTTCAAGTCTAGTGGATTTCCATTCTTAAACATGTTAGAAGCTTGGTGTTGGAAACTTTCTATTTAATCATCAGCAAATTAATCTAATGTCTGAAGACTCCTGTGAATGGAGATTTTCTTTATCTGGTATGATTGACGGCCAGTGCCTCTGCCATCCAGTTTCCATTGGCATAAGGTTCTGATACAGAACTGAGGACTGTTCTAAGACCATGATTTGATTTTGAATGATAGTGTCTCTCTCCAGCCTTCAGGAAAGGAGTTTGAAAGGCTTCTTTCCATGAGCTTCAATTAGAGATGCAAATTATAACAGACAAATCTGACGCCAGGAAAGTGTTTTATATGCTGTGTTCTTTCATTCACGTTTTAGAAGACAATGCTGTCCCCTCCAAAGGCAGTATACAGAAAATAGATTCACTTATCAAATGTCTGTCTACAAGAAAGCAGAACTTTGCCTGTATGCATTTTACCTTACACATCTATTTCTGAAGCTCCCCAAAGAGAGTTTTATTTCTGCAAATACATCCCCAAAGCAAAGACATGAAGATAACCATCTTATTAGAAAAATCTATACACTTGTACTCATCTCAAAATACTGATATAAAAGTATCTGAAAAATGAAGGCATAGCATTTTTGTAATAAGGCTTTGCTTTTGATATTGATTACTGCACATTAACTGCCAGTTTCTAAGCCAATGACAAAGGGAAATTTTCAGTGTAAACTTAAACAAGCTGGTCTGGAATTTAACTTATGGGTTTAAGATGAACACTGTGTAAAAATAGATATATGTAATAAAATGTTAATTGATTATTTCTCGCAGAGTTATAACTGGTCTTTGAGAGGTATTAATCACCTCTCTCCCCATAAGACAGCTTTAAGTTACAGATCTTCAAACTCTGTGGTTTTGTCTTAATTTAATGCAGAATTTCATGCAGAAATTTCCCTTCTTAGGGATTTTGAATACAATCCTTTGGACAATAAATCAAAAGTATTTCAGACTTCATCAGTCAAAGACATTTTCAGTTAATAATTCTAATGTTGCAAGCTTTTCTAACTTTCTAGTATATCTTCTGATTTTTGTTTCATATGGATCTATATATATTTATACAAAAAAGTCCACATGTGCACACACACACACGACTTAATGCATTCAAGATTAACTAGAATTTAACCTCTATTTGAAACAAGCCAGTAAGAAAATGAAGACACAACTACTTTCATGCTATGTACAGGAAAACCAACCTTGAATATATGACCTTGTAACCCAATACAGAAAATAAATAAAATAAATATATTCTAAACTAGTCCTGGAGCTTTTAAGACAAGTACTCTTATTTCTGGTTTGGTTTTTTTTTTTGTTTTTTTTTTAATATTTTTAGCCGACTTTGCCTTTTTAACCCTATTTTATTGAGATAGGATTCTGGAGAAAACAGTTAGAATCACAGAATCATAG
>WAAB01017702.1:1900-16836 GCA_013389865.1 Piaya cayana
GATATATTTTCATTGAAACAATACTGACTTCTTTTTTAATTCAGAACCATGTGTTAATTGTAGTTCAGTGCTCACAAGTCTGGGCTGGTAACTGGTTTCTATGACAGTGACAGTTAAAATGCAAGAACACTCAGACATCCACAAGCAAGTGTCACGTATTTAATTGCTAATTTACATGATTTTTAAATGAAAACAGTAAAGTTTGTTAACGAATGCGTTTATCAGATTAGAAAAACTGAAAATCTCATTTTATTACATGTATCATAAGCTCTAGCAAGTGGGCCAAATTTGCAATATGTAAATCTAATTTTTTTTGTTTCCTTTGTGTTTTCTTGTATATGGCTATTTAGTAAGTATTATTTAAGGAAAAATATTGCTTTAATTATCTTTTCAATAGGAACTCTTCAGCTATGAAGGAGTGGATATGCTTATCCCATTCATTCAGATCGATCCAAAGAAGTTATATAGTGGATTAGGCCATAATCGTCTCCTCTTCAGTGCACTTGATTGCTTGTGGTTAGTAATGAAGTATTTTAGCAGCAGTGACTCTTAAAAATGGCAGGTCTTGTATTTTAGGCATGCAACATTATGGCCTTTCTCTGCTCATATGGGCCTTTTTTCTATTTAAAATGTAAATGTATATGTAAGTATTATATATATATATAATTTTTTTTAATCCTTCATATGCATTTGACTAATTACAAATTCTACAAAATAAACAGAATATTTTTATGTATTCTCTTCTAAATAGGGGCTCAGTATGACAACCTAACTCCCTACACAGTAGGATGTATCCCTACACAAAGTGACTTCCTAACATTTCAATGCTAGTTGCCCAAAACTTCTAAGAGAGATATATTATTAAAGTCTATAAATAACTTCAGAGAAGTAAACCAAAGGCATGAATAGACCAATAATAGCTAAAAACTATATAAGCACAGGAGGAAGTGTTTGTGAACTGGCTGTATATAGGGCTAGAAAATTTTAAAAGATGGCTATCAGAGAACAAAAGTTAATATGTTTAAGGCAGAGATTGATGAATATATAAAAATCTAAATGGTATGTTTGGATGGATGGAAAGTCTGGGTTCAGTTTCTGTGCTGATGACTGTAAGTAAGGAAATGAGAGAAGGAAGCAATAACACTATGAATGCTAGGTTTGTGATTATTTTAAGCTGGGAAAAGCAAACACTGTTGCCAAAAGAAACAGTCTTGCTTGTCTCACCACCTTGATTCTGCTCTCAGAAATATTCAGGCAGCCCTGCGATAAGCTGGATCAGGGACATGGTCTAGTTAAATTTAACATTTACTGAGTTACTTTTACTTCAAATCCCAATACTAATCCAATTTGTTGTGAAACTGCCAAATTCCTTGGGCTACTACAAGGAAGGTGTCCCAACAGCAAGAGAAGGAAGAGTACTCGAATAGGTTATATTTAAGTGTAAGTGAGAAGGGGTGTGAAACATGAGTTTTCTACTACCTGAAGGTATGAAGCATATTGCATACCAGTTGTATTTAAGCAGTTCCGTAAAATAAATGAGATGTTTCTAGAATGTACTAAAGCACAAATATTTTTCTACACAGTGAAATTATTTCTGTTTAAGGTCCTGTGTCATTGGATGTTGCAAGGCAGAGGATTATTTTCTTGAAAAACAGGTCACTTTTCTCCTTCTGGATTTGTTGGCAGTAGGTATATTTATTGTTGTTACAGAATGCAAGAGTAGTAAAACAACATGGAAAACTGCATCTTTTTATAGTATCTCCTAAAACTCTTATAATACTTACAAACAGACCAGTATATGGTATTCCTTGAAATAGGAAGGTAATCAAACCTCAGGATATCTTCTCAGAAATTATTGTATAATTTTTCCATGTGTCTTTGTTTAAGTAAGTATTTGACAAATGGAGTTTTAAATTTATCAGAAATAGACTTTTTCCAAAGAAATCTCAAACTGTACTCTTATTTTCAATGACCTCCCTCTTTAGAAAAGCACCTCAGTTCTTATTTTATATTGAAGTTAGTAAGAGCAGAGTTAAGACACACTTCAAGACTTTAAAAGTTTTGATGTTTAAAGCTACTTTGTATATGTCTTTTGTACGAAATGTGTAGTTGCTTCTGTGGGTCTTGAACATAATGCTGGCATAGGCATTTCACCCCTCAGGAGATAAGCATGCACCTTCCTTGTTTAGTTCCCTCATTCTTGCTGGTCCTGCTACCAGCCTCTTGCTTTTGCAGTGCAAGGCTGCAGAGCCTTCCTTACCCACCACTCCTACTAAAAGATCTGGCTACAAAATAGAATCATAGGATCATGGAATCATAGAATCATAGAATAGTTAAGGTGGAAGGGACCTTAAAGATCATCTAGTTCCAACCCCCCTGCCGGGGGCAGGGACATCTCACTAGGTCAGACTGCCCTAGCCTTGAACATCCCCAGGGACAGGGCATCCACAGCTTACCTTGGCAGCCTGTTCCAGTGTCTCACTACTCTCACGGTGAGAACATAGTGAGAACATGGTGAGAAATAGAGCAAGTGCTGTGTGGTACTGCTCAGCCACTGCCTTCAGAGTCTGTTTTTTTACAAAAATAGAACTTGGTAGTTGTACAGTCTACAGCATGTGAGCCTGGAAGCATCCATACAAATCCTGTAATATAATTCTGCATGCAGGTATATGTATCTTAGATGATGAATTTTGCATGACAGAATTCCAGAAACTTGAAAGATTTACAGGTTTATACACCAGTTTTGTGTAAATAGTTGTGATGAAAAGCTTACAGTTACTTGATTACATAGTACACAATTCCTCTGGGTTTTTTGAAGGTATATATCACTGTCTTTTGAACAGTTTAAAACATTTTTTCCTTTATCTTCACCAAGATAAAGCAAAAGAACCTGTACAATGTGATTCTTGGAATCTTGGTTGAATTTTGCGACAACCTTAAAGCTGCTCTGCAAATCAGTATGTGGCGAGGGGAGAAAGATCAGTCAGCAGCTAACCTTCTAATGCAGTTGTGGAGACAGGAGGAGTTGGAGCTTGGAGTCAAACGTGATCGGTATGGAAGGATTGTTGGTAAGTTTTATGATGCATGTAAAACTCTGAACAGTTCAGTTGAACAAAGTGAAACAAAGACAGTATTTGCTTTTGCAGTCTGGATCCTGATGAAAGTAAATTACAGTATTTGTAGATTTATGCTGTAATTCTTAGCAAACCCAGAATACCTTATGTCTTTTTCATTAGAGTCTGACCACTAGATGACATTTTCTGCATCCACTGGACATGAAGCCAGTGGTGAATGTAACAATAACCTGATCCTGAACAGCTTCTCTAATGCTGAACAGTTAAACTACTTAATTACATTGTGCTTTGTTGTATGTTGTAAAAAGAAGCAAGGAGAGTGTTGTGGTCTCACATATCTTTAGTAATGCTAATTGATATTTCCTGGCCTAAATTACGTTCAAATTTTTGGCCAAACTATCAAAATTATTTATATAGTGTCCACAAAGATGGCACTGCCTTCTTTCAGAGGAGGCATCATAGAAAAGAATATGTCTGTAGCTGCATAGTAAAGATACTCATACTTCACTACATAAATAGCATTTCCTCTAAGTTTAATAGCTTTGGGAATGTGCATTCTCATTCTTCACTCTTGTTTTGTATTTTGAAATTATTAGACATGAAGAGACCTATTGCTAGCAGCTTCCAGAAACAGCAAGAGGTCATCCCTCTGCCTTCCAATTGTCCCAGCTTTGCTATCATGGAAGTTTCAGAAAGCATACGGGCAAAACTTTACTTATTATTTTGCAAGCTAGGTAAGACAAGTGTTGTATTTGTCGTTAAACTCAATTTGTTTACTGGCAATCAATAAAGTAGTATTTCTATGATCTAGTTTAAACCTCCCCTGCTGCAACTTGAGGCCACTTCATCTCACGCTGTTACTTGTTACTTGAGAGAAGAGACCAACACCTGCCTTGCTACAACCTCCTTTCAAGTAGTTGTAGACAGTGATTGGGTCATCCCTCGGCCTCCTTTTCTCCACACTAAACAATCCCAGTTCCCTCAGCTGGTCCTCATAAGATTTGTTCTCTAGACCCGTCACCAGTTTCATTGCCCTTCTCTGGATGTGCTCCAGCAGCTCAGCATCCTTCTTGTAGTGAAGGGCCCAAAACTGAACACAGCATTTGAAGTGAGGCATCACCAGCATCAAGTACAGGAGAATGACCGCTTCCCTACTCTGGCTGGCCACACTGTTTCTGATAAAAGCCAGGATGCTGTTGGCCTTGGCCACCTGGGCACACTGCTGGCTCATGTTTAGCCAGCTGTCCACCAACACACCCAGATCCTTTTCCACTAAGCAGCTTTCCAGCCATTTATCCCAAACCCTGTACTGTTGCATGGGGCTGTTGTGGTCAAGTACAGGACCCAACACTGACTCTTACTGAACCCCATACAGCTGGCTTTGGCCCATTGATCTGGAGTGGCCAGATTACTTCATAGAGCCTTCTTCCCCTCCATCAGATCAACACTCCTGACTAACTTGGTGTTGTCTGCAAACTTACTGAGGATGTACTCGATCCTCTCATACAGATCATTGATAAAGATATTAAACAGAATTGGCCCCAACACTGAGCCCTGGGGAACACCACTTGTGACCAGCCAGAAACTGGATTTAATTCCATTCTTCACAACTCTGGGCTCAGCCATCCAGCCAGTGTTTTACCCAGCAAAGACTATGCCCATCCAAGCTATGAGCAGCCAGTTTTCCAGGAGAATGCTGTGGGAAACAGTGTAAAAGACTTTACTAAACTGTAGGTTGACAACATCCACAGGCTTACCTTCATCTACTAAGCAGATTACCTTGTCATTAAGGAGATCAAGTTAGTTAAGCAGGACCTGCCTTTCCTAAACCCGTGCTGACTGGGCCCAGTCACCTGATTGACCTGTAAGTTCTGCATGATGGCTCTCAAGATTATGGGCTTCATAACTTCTCTGACACCAAGGTCAGGCTGACAGGCCTGTAGTTCCCCAGATCCTCCTTCCAGCCCTTCTTGTAGATGGGCATCGCATTCACTAATCTCTAGTCAACTAGGACCTCCTTGGATAGTCATGACTGCTGATAAATAATGGAAAGGGACTTGGTGAGCCTTTCCAGCTATTTCTTCAGTACTCTTGGCTGGATCTTATCCAGCCCAATAGACTTGTGCGTGTCCAGATGGTGTAGCAGGTCACTAACCATTTTCACTTGGATAACAGGGGCCCCATTCTGCTCAGTGTCCCTGCCTTCCCACTCAGAGGTCTGGATTCCCAGAGAACAACTAGTCTTACTAATAAAGACGGAGTGAAGGAGGTTAAGTATCTCTGCCTTTTCCTTGTCCTTTGTCACTATATTTTGCCCCACATCCACTAAAAGATGGAGATTCTCCTTAGCCCTCCTTTTGCTGCTGATCTATTTATAGAAATATTTTTTATTGTCCTCAGTATCCAGATTAAGTTCTAGCTGGTCTTTGACCCTTCTGATTTTCTTCCTGTGAAACCTCACAACATCCTTCTTCCCCTGAGTTGCCTGATCCTTTTTCCAAAGACCACAGGCTCTCCTTTTCTGTCTGAGTTCCTACCAGAACTTTAAGTCTGTGTTTTTAAGTCTTCCTCCTTGAAGAATGTTTGTCCTTCTTGAACTCCATTGCCCTTATCTTGGACTTAACTGCCTTTATATTGGACTTATATAGCCCAATATTTATAAAGACACTATCATAAAAAGGTCAAAGGAAAGTGAGATGCATCAATAGTCTATTATTAGTAGGTGCTCACTCATCTGTTCTTAGAAGTCCCTATTGATTGGGATTTTAGGGCTTCCCCAGTATCTTGCTGCCCCTACCATTAGGAAGAGTTTCCTACAACTAAGCATGAAGTTTGCTTGAAAATTTCTGTAATTTGTTTTCCCACACACGGTATCTCTTTCACATATTTTAATACTTTTATGTATTAAATATTTAATTTTATTTCTCTAGATGAAGAAATTCTGCATATGTTACTCCCAGATCTCGTTTTCTAGCACAACCTCTATTCTCATTTTTCTTGAGTCTTTCCAATTCGTTCACATTTTTCTTGATCTGTTGTGTCCCAAAAATGAACACAGTATTCCAGTAAAAGCCTCACAGCCAAATAGAACTACATTCCTGTATTCATGTTGTAAAAAAGCATTCTGACATTAATATAATCATTGACGTATTTACAGTGGTATGATGTTGTTTGCTCATTTGACTTAGGATCTTGTACAGTCATCTACCATCCTGGATTTGTATAGATGACTATTCCTACATCTAGAATTTCTTATATGTCCTTACTGAATTAAGTTCTATGGGTTTAGATAATTTTTCAGATGGGCAAGATTAATTTATATTCTAATATTTTCCTTCAAAATGCTGCAGTCCCTCCTAATTCTATGTTGGTTGCACTGAATATGAATACTTATTTTCCTTTGCCTAAAAACCTAAACTGAAGTCAAAACACATGATAAACTCTTCGACATCTGGAATATTTCTTATCTGACTGTAGGCAAAACCTAGGTCAAATGACCTAGGTCAAATGCTTTGTTTTTTCTAATTCATGTTGGATATTAATGCTTTCACTGTTACCACTTAACTGCATAAATATTGTTCAATTATTTGCTTTAGTCTTTTTTCAGGAAGTAAACTGAACCAATATTCTCTGGCTTCTCCTTTTCCCCTTTTAAAGATAGGCATCCTCCACAGGTTCAACAATCGTCAGTAATTGTTCTGAGATTGCCATCCCTGGGTAACCTAGGGAACCAGTTGGATAAAAACATCCTTATTTTTTCTAATAAACTCTATCCAGTTCTTCCTCTGTTGAAACCCAGGTTCTTACTACTTTTTTTTAGTAGTGCAACTATGTTAAATGTAGGATCACAGTTAAATTCTTTATTAAAGCAATAAGGCATGAGATTTTGTTCCAGCTTTCTTCTATATTCACATACCTTTTATTTTAGTTATATACATTGTAATGACTCCTGTGAAGTACTAAAATGACATGTGAGTGAATTATAAAGTATAAAAAGATTTTTCTAGTCTCTTCTCAGCATCTTCTTACTGTAGTCATGCTCCATAACAGCCTGTAACATGGTCATCTAGAAAACTAGTGTTAATTATGTTTATATATGGTATTTCTTAAGTTAAAAAAGTTATATTATTATACCATAATAGATAGGCTCTACATTCCCAGTTACTGCACAGATGCTGTGATGAAGTCTAGAATGAGATTTGTTAGACTATATAGTTGTTTTTTTCTTTTTAAATCAAGTATAATTAACATTCAGGATGAAAAAAGTGAGGCTTAGTCTCAACAACCGTACTTCTCTACTTTATTGTTTTACACATACTGTAAACATTTTTTAAAAGATGAGCTCAAATTTATGAGATGGAGGAGGCTTTTACGCAGTTTTGAAATAAACTGCTGGAGACCCTGTAATACAATTCTCCCACTGACTGCTTCACACCTAAAGCAAACTCCCCTTGTGCTGAATCGCTTCTTTAGAAACTGTGACCTGTGGTCTCAACTGTTTGTCTGTTTTAAAGGAAGATCAAACTCCTACCACAGAAGCATAGCAAATGCCATATTGTCCTGACTTTCCAAGTGATTGGAAGTTCACTGGAGACCATCATAAGTAAAGAGCTAGTATAGAGTGCATTTCTTACAGAGAAAATAGGGGTTTTATCAACAAAAGCCTGCTCAGGATTAAAAGAGTGACTGAATGGTGTATATGTGATGAAGATTTTGCATGTGATTATATGACAAATAAGAAGGAGAGTTTTTTAGAATGTTATCTTTAAATATAAATTCAGTGTGACATTAATACAGATATGATTAATATTCCTTCAGGTTTTGAAAATTTACCTGGCTTATCTGCTGAGGATTTTGTCACACTTGCTGTCATAAAGCATTATATTGACTTTAAAGTGAGTATTGTGGAAGAAAATGCTACTATTGTGTCTGTATTTGCAAAAAGAGCAACTGTATCTCAGAATACTACAAACAAACAAACTTTCAAAAACTGTTGCCTATACTACAAGTCACCTATAGTTTCACAGACTGCAAGCCAGTTTATGACTGCATAGGAAATAAGGCCACTTGAAAATAACTCAGAAAAAAAAAATATTTAACTGTTTCCCTGCTCAGGAAACAGGAATGTGCCAGGATACGAGTAAGAAGTTGGGGAAGGGCTAGAGAGTAGGACTGCCTCTTTTTGCGGTGAGGTCAGGCTCGGGGCGAGGCAAGCAATTTGCTATTAAAAATTACATTAAACACACATTCTGATAAAAGTTTTTCTGTACCTTCCCATCTTTGCCCCCACATGCAGTATCCATCCGTACTGTGAAAAGTTGCGAGTGATGTGCCTGTAGGAAACAAGAAGAGAACAACAAGCTTTGTGGGAGCCATCCTGCTCAAAAATTGCTTCAGTTTATGCCAATATTCTGCTTAGAAACAAAGTCTGAGAGTGTGAAGTGTTCAGGAACTAGCAAGACTGGATCTTCAGCTGATAATTCTAACTTCCATTTGTATCTCATTTTGTAGTTTGCCCAGATAATGTGCACAATTTGAGATTTTACAGAAGCCAGTAGGGCACAACACTCATGTAGTTTGGTATCTTGTATCTATCTGTACTGTTTCTGTAGTTATCAGCCTTTCTATTACTGCTCTGTGGAGTCAAGCTTAGACTTGGGAAGGCTTAGGGAGGATTATCATGTATTAATTTGACATAAATTTACTGAAGTCTAGCCTTGCATAAAAATTCTGTGAATCAAAACAGTAAGGAGACAGATTGTTGTTCTATTCTGCTTGAATAATTGGAACTAAAAAAAAAAAAGAGATAAATACCAAATAGTGCAGTGTTTCACACACAGGTTGGAGAAGTTTGGAGTGAACTCTGTGCAGAACTAAAAGAAGAATTCAGGCCTGTCGAGCTGGATGAGGAAGCCTTGGAAGTTATTTTAGAGTTATCAGAAGATACTGGAAGAAAAGTTGCTGCTCTGCAGACTGAGGTGCTTGAAAGTCAACATCACCAAGAAATCCAAGAGGAGCATGAAACATATGCAAAGGTAAGGGAAGGAGGATTTAAACAAGGAAAGGCCATGTAAAGCTTTTTTGTCAACTTATATGAAGATATTCTTATTATATAATGTGGAGAATTCTGTACGTGTACACTGCTTGAGGTTATTTTAATCTGTCTCAGAAGTAAAATTTTAACTTTAAATTAAATTAGGCTAACTTCAGTTCTCCCAATTTGTATCATTTGCTAGTATTTAGAGAGCAACAGGAAAAAAATGAAGTAGTATCATCAGTGATGCATCAACAATGGTGTAATGACAAATGATCGTTTTGTTACTGTAAGTTGCACCTGTGTTCATCTGTAGCAGACAGAAATTTATAGTACCTGCTGCAACCACATCTGCTTCTTAAAATGAGACTTAAGCCTGTGCTATAATGTCCTGAATACTCACAAAGCTTCATTACTTCACAAAGTAGTGCTCTGGGATTCCCAGCATGCTGACAGTGAGCAAGTGTAGACATTTTACAGTTTTAGTTATAAGGCAAGCATTTTTGCTCATCTACTCTCCCATCCTCTCCTGCTTTCTGTAAGATCAATTTGTCCATTGTCTAAAATCTCATGCTAATGTTTTTGAGGGATTGTCACGCCTTATGATACCTGCACTTTTGTCACCAGAACTGCATCTATCTCTGTTATTTGAATTTGAGAGTGAGAATATACAGCAAGTATTCCAGAAGGAGTTGGGGGTCTTCCTGCATCTGTGCTGGAAGAAAGGAAAATTTGTTTGCAGAGAAAATAAGGCTTTTTTTTTTCCAAAGGCAGTGCATAAGTCTTCAAAGAACGAGTACATTGCTGCAACTATGACCCAATCTCAAGTGAGACAGATGAGCTGAGGTAACCAGAAGGCCATACATGAACATACTACCCAAAGAGTACAAGTGAACAGTTCAGGAAAGTTCACATGAAGAGGATTGCATTGCATTTTGTGAATTCTGTTTTTATTACAGATCATAGCTACCCACAAGCAGAAAGAAATAGTAAATAAATCTTGGGAAAATTTCTTGACTCGGACATCAAAGTATGAAGCATTGAAGGTAAGAACTCTGAGTGATGGAGCAGAATTTACATTCACAGTGCATTTATAATATTTGGGAAGTTCTAGACACATTTTGTAATGAATTATGGAGGATATTCAAGCAGGAGTTGGGAAGAAGTAGAAGAATGATCTGTAAGATGTATCGGCAAACTACGCAGTCTCTGATTCTTCTGCTATTCTATGATTCTGTTATTTCCTCTTCTGATTATAGTAACAAACCAGATATTCACATTGTTTATGAACTTGCAATTAGGGTTATATGTGCCTATATATATCCGCATACACATATATGTGTGTAGGTATATATATACACACACTTATATATATGTGTGTGCATGTATATATGTTATATGCATATGGATATTTGTCCTGAAATTGTTGAAACTGAAAGTCTGGTCATTCTTTTCTTTATTTTGTCTAATAGTTCATTCCCTGTTTTTAATGCAGCAGACATCTTTCATGATGGGAAATGTTTTATGATTAAAGGAACTTCTTTTAGCAATGTTTGTGCTTTTGTAGAACATAAAAAAATTAATTAGAGTCCTGGTGAGGTGATCAGACTAGGCTGGAAAATGAATGAAATCACACTTAAAAGAAATGCCTTGGCAGCTGCATTTGATTCTCCTTCATTTCCCAAAGGAGATGCAAAAGAGAACATTTTCATCATGTGCAAGCACCTCAGTGGCTTGTGGTAAAGATCTATGCTAGAATTAGAAATTTAAAATGGCCAGAAAAAAGGATTTGGAGAACCGAAGGCTGATTAGGTTTAGCTAAGTCTCTGAAAAGCTGCTTTAGTGATGTGAGGGACAAGAAGGTGATTGGAAATGGCTGTCATGGATTTACCAAGGACAAATCATGCCTTACCAGAGTGGTTGCCTTTTATGATAAAATTATTGGCTCTGGAGAAGGAGGTAGATGAACATTATTTCCTTGCTTTAGCAGAGTTTTCAGCAGAGTCTTTTGTAACATCTTTGTAGCCAAAGTGGGGAGATAGGACCTGAACTATATGTAGGCATTGTCCCACACAGCTGGACTACAGGTTGGGTGAAGAACTGACTTCACTAATGGACTCAAAGGGCAGTCATCAGTTTAACTAGAAGTCAGTTTTAAGTTCTGTTCCTCAGAGTTAATTATAGGGTTGACAGTATTTAACTTTTTCATTGATGAGTTGAATATTGGATCAGCATGCAACCTCATCACGTTCATGCACGACACTGATTTGGAGGAAGAAATACACACGCTGGGAAGTAGAGTTGCTATTCAGAAGGACCCTGATAAGTCAGAAGGATGGGCTGACCAAAAGCTCATGCAATTCAGGGAAAGAAAATGTGAAGTCATGCATCTGGGAAGTTGTGCATCGGTACAGCCCGGGGACTGACTGGCTGTGTAGCTATGTACAAGCTGAACACGTGGCAACAGTGCGCTCTGGTGGTGACAAAGGCTAACAGCGTATGTGGTTTCGCTGGAAAGAACAGTCCACAAGTCATCCCTAGTGATCATTCTCTTGTAGCCCTTGTGAAGCCATGGCAATCTGTTCTTTTTTTCAGATTCACAGTACAGGACAGAACCACAAACCAGAGGGAGGGTGCTTACAATTAAAGGCCAATAGAATTATCACCCCATTCATTCTGTCTCTTTGTTTATGTATTTTCTAACAAGTGCAAATGCTGCAATTCATTCTGATTAGAACAATTTTGCCTGTTTTCTGATTATCTTTAGAAAGCTAAAAGGCTTCAGGAAAAAGCAATAGAAGCTTCCAGATCTAAATTAAAGACTCAAAATGGACCAGCCCATTCTACTGAAATTAAAGGCCTTGGTACCACAGTAAGTAATGTCCAATGACAACATTTTATTTTCATTCATGTGTACATAGTTTGGGGTTTATTCTGGCTCTATATGTGCTGCTGCTTATTCGTTCTTTAAAAATGTTTATACTGACAAGCTCCAAGCATGTAAGGAAGAATCTTTATCTCCTGCAAAGCAACCTTTCTAGCGTATCCTCAGACAGCAGGTAGCTGGTCAGAAAAATATTCAGATCTGCAAATTACCCATAAAAAGTGTTGGTGGGATGGGCCCTGTGCTACTTGACATGTGCTTCTCATGGGACACCCTTTCATGAAAACCTTGCTGAGGTCAAGATCTCATTCATTTACTTTTGGTTAAATCTGTGCAATCCCTAATACATTGGTAAGGGTGTTCTTTGTTTTTAAATGTGTTCTTGGCTGTCTGCAGATAAGCTGCTCACTGCATCTGTAGAAAATATTTTTTTTTCTAATTTGCATCAGTTAAGTGAAGTGTGAGAAAATGAAAACCACCGTTAAGATATTCAGGCATAATGGCATATTCAGATGTGGAGTTTCAACAAGCTGGGGTAAAACATAGGAGAATCTCCATTCCAGTTAGTAACTGCTTTTGAGATAGCTGGATGATTTCTGTGTAAGCATCGCAGCTGAGGAGGATTGTAGGTGGAGGGATAGCTTCTTGGTTGCTTATAAGTTACTCTTACATGTAAAGGAGAGACAAGAAAATACATGAGATACCATTTTCAAAAGGTTGTATTACCATGGGCTCTTTGGCATGAATGAGTAATGAAACTAAGGTGGCTGCATCCTCAGAAGAGGCAGTTCGTGTTTGATGGGATTAAGACAGGAGGAGCTTAATAGAAAGCAAGGGGATGGTCTCAAGAGTGCTGAACTAGGATTTTTATGAGATTATCTTTGCTCTAAACTTGTGAAATATATGGAGGAACACATATGTGAATGAAAGATTAAGTGGGCTAGAAAAATTATTTAGTTATATGTGTATATCAGTGAGAGTGTTAATCAGCAATATTTTGCAGAAGGTATCTGAAAATTTTAGATATAAACCTGAGTATTGTGGAAATCGTTAGTAAAGAGAAATACATTGTTAGGTTTTAATTTAAATACCTGGACCTCAAGCCAAGTTTATTCATTTCTTTGGAGGGAGAGGATTTTACATGAAAATATTTTCATTACATATATATATATGTAAAAAATCAATATTTAAAAAACTGTAGACAAAACCAAAGAAAATATTAGTCCATTTTGCAGAATAAGTGTATTAAGAAAAAAAAAACTTCAGCAAGATCAGTTAAAATTCCTTGGATACACTGCTTAGAAGAATTACAAATTATAGATAAGGCTGGCAGTGTTTTTCATGGAACAATCTTCTTCCCTCCTCCCTACCAGACACCTGTAGTAGGGAGATATCAATATTAAGCTAAGGTAGTTGTTGCAAAGCCGTCAAGATCAAGTTATCAAACTTGAGCCACATACACTCAGAGCATTGCATAGTATTATTTTAGTAAGTCATAGTTATAAGATAAGTGGTGTCGGGGATGTTTATTCAAAGACCAGAACCTGTTCGTTATAAAGACTAGTTATGAGACTGGAAAGTTTATGTCCCTTTCAGTCCTGGAGTTTTCCTGGAGCAGTAGTTACATGCAATCGCATTCTGAGAGAAATAGGGTCTGTTCCCTTTCTTTGAAATATTAATATGTTGTGAAACTCTGAAAACAAAAACTTTGGTTGATACTATATACAAATCCAAATACTATTGCACAACAAACTTCTGTTGTAATAAAGACTTGCCTTTCTTTTTCTCTGTTCGTAAGACTAGACATGAAGGCAGAGAAGCAGAGTGCGTAAAGGTACCTGCTGAAAACCACTCTGCTTTTTCCTTTGTATTGATGGGAACAATTTGTGGATTTAATATAAAAAATAGAGTGGACCTTAGAAACCTCAGCATGCATTTCCATCAGCTGAATAATGTTTTTGAAAGTTCATGATTTAACTCTCATTTTTAAATACGAACATGAATGTCAAGCAATGCATTTGTTTTGTTTTTCAGACTGGATCTGGTCGCTTAGTAACTATTGAAAGCACACCTCCTCAGTTAACTGGAGGGCCACTGGCTGTTACTCACCTTGCTCGTAGAAAGCCCTTTTTTTGTGAAGGAGCCTTAAAAAAAAAATCAAAATAATAAAAAAGTTAGACTCAGTCAAGAAAGAATCAGTACCTGTAGAGGAAATAGTGTCCTGAACAGTGCTTTTAATATTTTAGTTAACTGTAGATACGTGATAAAAATATCTGTGTGATGCTTTGATGAATTGAATAAAACATCTTGAGAGTAAAATTGTATTTTGCCTTAACTAGTATAAACATGGAGATGATTTATTAATAAAGCATCCTGCATATGGTACAAAAGTTTGTTGAGTCTAATAATTTTGTGCACTAGGGTCAGGTCACCTTGATCCACTATTTCCATCTCTTGTTGACATGTTCCACATGTTACAGTTAAAGTATCTCTTTCTTTCAATGAGGTGATGAACCTTTACATAAACACATTCAGTTCTTCAGTTCTTCATTTTGGCCTGTGTGACCCACACCTGGGTTGGGGCAGTCAGTGGTTTCAATACAGAATCAGGGACAGTGTGACTTGGAGCAGCCCTGTGGAGACAGACGTGGGGGTGCTGGTTGATGAGAAGCTTGACATGAGCCTGCAATGCACTCTTACGGCCCAGGCGGCCAACCATGTCCCAGGCTGCATTGAAAGAAGCATGGCCAGCAGGACAAGGGAGGTGATTCTGCCTCTCTACTCTGCTCTCATGAGACTGTACCTGAGCATTGTGTCCTGTTCTGGAATCCTCAACATAAGAATCACACAGAATCACAGAATCACCAGGTTGGAAGAGACCCATCGGATCATCAAGTCCAACCATTCCCACCAAACACTAAACCATGTCCCTCAGGACCTCGTC
>WAAB01017702.1:17499-38362 GCA_013389865.1 Piaya cayana
CTGTGAGAAACTGTGTCAAAGGCTTTGCTGAAGTCCAGGAAGACCACATCGGATATGGAACTGTTGGAATGAGTCTAGAGGAGGGCAACAAAGATGATCAGAGGGCTAGAGCACCTCCATATGAGGACAAGCTGAGTTGGGGTTGTTCAGCCTGAGGAAGAGAAGGGTCCAGGGAGACCTTACAGCGACATTCCAGTACTTGAAGGAGGCATACATCCCTGAAAGAGGGATGGGGAGGTGTGAATAAGTTTTTCCTAAAAACAGTTCGTCTCTGTAACAAGTCATAGTGGTGCTGCTATTAAAAATTGAAGCAGAGAGCTTTTTTCTTTTTAAGTTGTATACTTAAATTGTATGAAAAGGAGAATCCAAAGAAAATAATTAATTAAAAAAACCAGACATGTGAAGTGGTACTTAAACTTCAGAGAAATCACCATATGTTTAGTTTCCAAAGATCAGAAGCATTTTCTTACAGGCAGGTTGTTAAACATTACATTGTAGAGCAAAGAGAGTCATGTAGTACTTAAAGCTAGAGACATTAAATCAAGCTATTCTAATGTAATTTAATTTTTATGCTGGCCCTTTAGTAACTGTCAATTTTTAAGTAATTTCATTTCATTATGACTTTTTTTCCCAAAATGCTCCGCCTAAGAGAAGTCCAGAGAAGAGCAACANAACAAACCTGTATGTATATTTCTTGCCTGCCAGCAAGAAAGGTAAATTAAGGTATATAGAGATTATCTAAAGTCCTTTGTGTTAAGTAGTCTTGCACAGTTGCTTATGTTTATACTTCTCTGACAACTCTTCAGCAGTGATGCTGCTCTATTCCTGTTGTAAAGAACATGAAAATATAACCATACGCTGTGCCCAGAAAAAATGTGCTCCATTGTCTTTTCACCATTTAAACCAAACAATAAATTTTTGACTAGGAGAACAAAGACTGTGCCATTTAGAGGTTTTTAGTATGCTGGCATATATGTGATTGTGTGGGTGAATCATTACTACTGGCAACAAGGCACTGGCCCACATTTTTCAGGAAAATCATACAGGACCTTCCAATTTCTGAGCAAAATCTCAGTACAGTGTAACCAAGGTATGGATATAAAATATCTTGTCACTGGAAAATAGTTTATACTCATGCTTATGTAAAAACTTTAAATTGGGCACAAAGTGAGCCTCAGAGCATTCTTACTCCAGCTGCATTGTGCTTCTGCTACAGATATCCTAATGTTGCAGGCAAGTAGCTGCAAATTCTCTTGTGAATTGTAATAAAAACTGGAGAAGGAAGGGGGCAGAATTTCCAAAAATGCTTACTTTTATACTTTATAAATGAATACTAGCACAAGGCTTCACAGCACCACAGACAGCATTTGATTTTACCAGCCAGCCATGGACTATGTTCTGGTTGTCAGGGAGTGAACCCAAAAAAGCTGGACTTGCTGTTCCTGCTGTAACCCAGGCATAAAGGGGGAGTGCTGGAGTACTAGTGGAGGAAAAGGTCATCCCATTTACTGTGAGTTGCTCTTGTAGAATCCCCAGAAGTAACCAGCTGGCTTTCCATCGCTTTGTCATAGATGAAACAGGCACGTCTACCTGGAATTTGTTTTGCTGCTGCTGCTTAAGGTGCTGTGCGCCTGTTGTTCAGAATTGCCTGTCCCTTTGGCAGATGCTGCAGGGTGACCATAGCAATAGATTGTTCCAAGCATTCTGGAGCCATTTATAGCAGATGCTAAGCGTCCTTGTCTCCTGTATAATTAAAACAAGCCTTACAGCCTGAGGAAAAATGGAGCTTTCAAAACTGCATAGAATACCTTGCTCTGGCATTCAATTAAAAAAAATCACTAATATAGGAAACATTAACTTTAAAACGTTATTACAATTTTACACTGCTGTAGGTTGCACATAAAAGTATTTGTAGGTGTGAACAAAGGGAATTTATTTATCTGGTTCATGACAATTAAAAAAACTTCATTTGTTGCAAATGTGATATAATACAAAGCTTTATAAACAGGGTATTGCTGGAACAGACTAGATGATGGCTCTCAAATAGCTGCTCATTGTGATCTACCTATTCCTGAAACTGCTGGGTTTGAGTGTGTCATGACTCCCTCTAACAGTTCAAAAGAAAAGGTGTATTTAAAATATTTTTTGTGTCAGGAACTTACAGTGATATTCATGGGTAAGAGAAGTTTCTCACAACTTTTGTGCCCTCTCCAGAATACTGTAGAAGAGTTTTACAAGATGCAATTCAATATTGTTTTTACCTAAATGATCATTTACAAATCTATGAGAATTTGGGGATATTTTATGAACTAAATATGAGCCAGGCATTATGGGATGGATTTCTTGTTACTAATGAAGATTTATTTCACAGAATCACCAAGTTGGAAAAGACCTCCAGGATCATCAAGTCTTAACCATCCCCATCACCCACTAAACCACATCCCTGAGCATCTTATCCATGCATATTTTAAACACCTCCAGCGATGGTGACTCAACCATCCCCCTGGGCAGCCTCTGCCAGTGCCAAATGACCCTTTTGGTGAAATATTTCTTTCTGATGTCCAGCCTGAACCTCCCCTGGCAGAGCTTAAGGCCATTCCCTCTTGTCTTGTTACTTGGGAGAAGAGGCCAACTCCCTGCTCTCCACAACCTCCTTTCAGGTAGTTGTAGAGAGCAATGATGTCTCCCCTCAGCCTCCTCTTCTCCAGGCTAAACAATCCCCAGATCCCTCAGCTGCCCCTCGTAAGACTTGTTCTCCAGCCCCTTCACCAGCTTCATTGCTCTTCTCTGGACTCGCTCCAGAGCCTCAACATCCTTCTTATGGTGAGGGGCCCAGAACTGCACACAGGATTCAAGGAGCGGTCTCACCAGTGCTGAGTACAGAGGGAGAATAACCTCCCTGGACCTGCTGGTCACACCATTTCTGATACAAGCCAGGATGCCACTGGGCTTCTTGGCCACCTGGGCACACTGCTGGCTCATGTTCAGTCACTGTCAACCAACGCTCCCAGGTCCTTTTCCTCCTGGCAGCTTTCTAGACAGACTTCTAGTTTGTAGCTCTGCATAGGGTTGTTATGCCCCAAGTGCAGGACCCAGCACTTGGCCATGTTAAACCTCATGCCATTGGACTCTGCCCAGCAGTCCAGCCTGTTCAGATACCTTTGCAGAGCCTCCCGACCCTCCAGCAGTTTGATACTTCTTCCCAGCTTAGTGTCATCTGCAAACTTAGGGTGCATTTTATCCCCTCATCCAGGTCATTGATAAAGACATTGAACCGGGCTGATTTATATGCTGACAATTGTTTAAGTACCGTTTACCACAATAATTAAACCCAGTTGGGATCTGATAAAATGCTAGAACCCAACAGGTGCTGAACAAGCCGCATTGCCCAAGGAGTAAAGCAAAGAATAGTCAGCATCTCTGAGTGTTCCCATTTGTTCTTAGACTTTCTGTGCTTAGGAAAGGGATTAACTAGGCAGTTTATCTCCCTGGACTAGCTTACCCATGCTGGATGGTTTCTTATCATGAGAGCAGTAGCCAAGCCAGTCTCACACTTTTGAATCACTTGATGCATGGGTCTCTTCTCAACTGTGATGTTGCCTGGTAATACAGGGATGGATTGTATCACCTTATTTATCTGTACAAGTGTAAATAAAGAGCAGTAAAGTACTGTTGTTAATGAAATATAGTAATGGTTTTGCGATTAACATGCTAACAGACAAGGGAATTACTACATAGAAAAATATTTTAATTAATCCACAGCCTAGATTAAGCAGTGATGAAATCCAAATTTTAGACTGCACAGGACATTGCAATGAGCATAATTCTTCCCTTTAGCTTGATTCACACTTTTTTGCAATTGTTAAAAGTAAAGTTGATGGTATGTGCAAGACACTGTATAAAATGTTCGTTGACATTTTGTTCATTGTTTAATGTATAAAAATACATTGAGTTTCCATCAAAATTAAATTTTTAAAAGAGAATTATTGGAGAAGATGAGCCTCTACAAAAATATGACACTGGTTCAGGCTTACAATCTTATGTGAACAACAAAGGTATTGACTCAAAACACAAAAGTATTCACACATGCAATGGGAAAAAGGCGGCCTTGGTAGACTGCAAGACAGGAAAGCAAAAGTGATAATGTGGGAGCTCATATACTTGTGAGTTTAGCAGTGATTAAGTACTTTATATAGAGAAAAGGAAAAAGATTGAACCATGCCAATGGATTTGTCCAAGCATCTGCAGTATGTGCAGATTTGTGGTGTTGTCTTGCTGAGGTATCTTCATTTTCTCCTCTTTTGACCTAAAATGAGTTGGTTAAAGCGGACCCTGCAAGATTATGAAAGAAAGCTAGTTATTCTACAAGCAATATAGTTCAGAATGATATCACTAAGTGATCACCATGTTCAGTCTGGAAATTTAAAACATCTGACTAGATACATCAGAAAACAGTCTATTGCCAAGAAGGAGGGAAGCACATAGATCTGGGATTGGTTAAGAAGATACAAAACCAATGACCTATATGACTTCAACTCAGACTCATCCCAGACCACAATGACCAGAATTTGTCACTGTTTGATGATTCACAGTGACCATGAGGTCACATTCTGTGCCATTATTTTAATGGGAAGGACAGAGTTCAAGTGGTCAGGGATTTAAGCTTCCTTTCACGCAGAGGGTTGATTTTACCAAGTTGAGACTGAAGTCCAGTCAGAAAACTTATAGTATTGTAATGTCACTTAATGCACAGAGTGATAAACAGAGAATGAAGCATCCATTCCCACACCTTCCCACATGCATACCTGACATTTTTTTAAACTTTGTTAAATGTAGAAATGTAGTATCCTAACTACTTATGACTTTTGTAATGTGAAAGTAGCTGCCATTGAAAGATGAAAATACTTCTGACAAACAGAGACAAAAAATTGGAAACCAACTATATTGAGTTGTCTAAATAATCAAGGATGAGGATGAAACAGTGGTTCAGTTTATTGTTAAGCTATATGCTATAGTTACCTGCTAAAGTTCTATATGAGTATGTGGAAGAATATTTGGGAGACATTAATTGTCTTCGACCCATTCCATGGGATCTTGAGAGCACGCAGTCTACATACATATCCCAGAAGTTCTGGGCTAAATCATTGAAGAGTTCATTGTGCTTGGGCTTAGGGGATTCCTTCAGGAACATCATGAAGTCCCAGAGAGCAATGACTGTATCTGCTACCTTGAGTTTCTTCATTTCCACCAGCCCATGGGATGACACCTCCCAGCACTGATGGTCAATCTGACCCAGGCTTGGAGGAGTTTCTTTTTGATAGTCTAGATTGGCATAAACCAAATTCAATATCACTGTACAGCCCAGCTGAAGATACCACTTTCGTTTCCATACAAATTCCATATTCTGAGAAGATACCTGAAAGAAAGTGTATGAGATCACAGTAATTCTGCTATTCTGTAGTTCATTCTCACATAACTTTCAAGGATACCCAAAGAGATGCATATATACAGAAAAATATTTATTTCAAACTGTGGAATAAATACCAGTCAATGAACCCTAATGCTGGAGCTAGGTTTGCACCTAGAAATAATTAGTGGTGTTTAGAACATGAAAAGTTGAAGCAGGAAGTGATGGTAATGTATGTCAGGACTTGTCCTTGAGCCCAAGACATTTTCCCTTGAATTCCCATACTTAAATCATCAGTAAACTCAGATTAATAGCAGATGCTGAAAGAATCCTAGTGGTATTCTATTATAATTGATTGAGTTATAAATAGCCAGAGTTTCATGGAACAGGCCAACTCAGAAAGGTGGTAATGAAGGAACAGTTAACCAGATCATTATATTGAAATGAATGAGCATAGGCAGGTTAGGAACTCATTCAATATCTGTTGTAAGACCAGAAAAAGGCATATTCCTTTCCAGCTTATGTTAGAAAATAAGGCACACTTTGGCACAGTTTTTTCTAGCATATACACAAAACACAGAAACTATCTGTAGATGGAAAGAGTAACAACACAGAAGGCATGATGAGAACTTCAGAAGCTACAGAATATGTAGACATTATCATACATAGAAAGCTGCAGTTCTCTTATGACATATATTCCATACACTTGAAGCAGATTTAGACAGAACATCACTAAAACACCTGATACATTTTGTTATCAGTCTTTCATATGAGGATAAAGTGCAGTGGAAGAAGAGAGTAAATGTAAAGAGATTAACAAACAGACAAAAAAAGGACAAGTGCACACAAATTCGGGGGGGGGGGAAGATGGCAGTCAAGACTCTGATAGTGCCCCTTATTCTGGTTACCTAAATCAGTTCTATGTCAAAAGGCACCATGCTCATTCCCGCAGTTTCCAACCCCTTGCCAACTGATAATATAAAATACAATTACCAAACAAAGTGAGGTTTTGTGCAGATTCAAGGCAATGTTTTGGACAACTGTGCAAATTTCACTGGGAACTTTGCCAGAATTGCAATTGTGCTCTCCCACTCGTAGTATTTTTGGGCCCTGGTAATGTGAAAAATTAGTCTATGATATCTTCGAAATGTTAACAGACTCATGTCCTCTGTGCAACTCTTGGTGATGCAATTAAAAAGGGGATAATACAACATCTATGTGTTATTAGAAGACAGAGTTGAGGTGATGCTAGGGAGTTCACAGTCATACCAAGCTGGTTCAGGAAACGGGTCATCTTGAAATAAACTCTTCTGCTGTGGCCTTAGCATTCTGGGATGATTTTTAGTTTGAATGTGTTATTACTCTGCTGCGGCCATCTGAGGTCCCTAAACTCATATATGCTTTTACCTCAACTTCAAGACTCAAGGGAGAGAGACAGACAGATACTCCCCAACCTAACTCCTTTCTAAACTTCATTTCCTAGTTATATTTCAGCAGGCAGCAGGACTACCTTACACAGCATCCCAAGAGTTTATGAATAGCCGTTAAAGTTCATCTTTCTTGGGTTGTTAGAAAACTGGCTCCAGCAAACAAGCAGGGGTGGAAATGTTTCTCTTCTCACTTCCACTTCACTAGGCACCAACATTTAAATAAAGGAAACACTAGTGATTTAGCTACAAAGTAGGAAAACAGCAGCCAGGAAGCCACCAACATTCAAGTTGTTTTGATTTCATGTTTTAATCCAACTAAACACTAAAACTGAGCTAAAGCTAATGATCCATTTGAACACTTCAGACAGGAGCAGAGACCACAAAAGCCTCACTGAGACTCTGAGCTAGTGACTCTTACTATTCAGTACAAGACAGATGAGTTTCACAAAGTCAATAACTAAAGAGCCACAGTAGAAGTTATACTTACAGTGTTTTAGTGATGAGATGCAAATAGTAGCCTTGAAAGAACAGTAGTCAGCCTCTTGGAGAAAGGAAACAGGTTCCCGAGAGGGTGCAAGAGCCCAGCAGTTGCAGGATGCTCCGACAATGCTGGGATTAGACTGCACAGGGACGACTGCCACTGGCAAAGCAGCAGCCGCAGCAGCATGAACTCAGGTCAGTAGGAAAGGCGGGAGGGAGCTATGGCTGTGGCAGCCCCACCTCTTTCTGCAGCAGGCACCGAGTGTCAGCTGAGCCGTGAGCTAGGGTCTCACCTGGAGAGACTGCGTTTGCGTGGGTGGGTGGGTGTGTTTGGTGAGGGGAAGGGCAGAGGGAGGCAAATAGAATGGATAGCAAATCTTTATCCAAGTTAGTACCACAAATGCTTTTGTTGTTTTACAAACCCAGGTTTCCATCCGCAAATGTGTCTACCCACCAGAACATGTATGTACCCATCAAAGGCAACATTTCAAAATAATGGAAAAGAGATGTACAACCTTACAACATTTGTAGGCTCAAAGTGTATCCACTATTCCAGTTCCCTTTTGATGGAAACTCTCTGACTTGAGATTGATTTTACACTATGTTTTTTTAAATCGCTTATAACTTGGTTGGCAGAGAGGGGTTTGATGCTGTTTTATCTGTACTTGACAATATTCTCCCCCCTAGAAGCTGGCACCAGTGCCAGATACTTCACATTGGAGTTCACCTCCCATATCTTCCAGTCAGCAGCAGCTAGCAGCCCAGCTGCTGCTTCTATCCTTTCTTTTGAAGGACAGAATCTGATGAAGAAGCTTACTTAGATTTCTAATTATTCCTTCCATACATGTTCTTGTGTTACACCAGTTATGATTTCTCATCAGATACTGAAGTGTAAGACCAAAAATAGAGACAGATTTTTTATTCCAGCTGCTGTGGATTTCCCATGGGCCTATATTTTGTAGATTAACCCAGTGAGACCCAGTACACTACATAAAATAGCTTCTATATCTTGCTAGTAAAATAAAGTTAAAAATACCATTTTAATTAAGGGGCACCAGGGAGCCCCAGAAAATCTGTAAACCATCTTGACTTAGTATACTGGAAGATGCTCTACTAGTGCAATGTGTGTTCCTAAGGGTAAATTCTTGACCATAAATTTACAATTCTGTTTCTCCTTCAGTCCTGGCACTGCTCTTTGGATAGCTCAGGCAAATCCACTCAACAAGCTGGAATTCTGGAGTCTTGTCTAGGTATCTGTTGTGTCTAATTCAGGACAGGTTGCCCTAAACTCGAAGCATTTTCACAAATACACCGAAATTGTGGTTTCTTCTACCCCGTAACAGTTCAATGTCAGATAATAACTCTGAACGTGACCACCTCTCACAAATACCCAGAGTTAGCAATATGCAACAGAATCAATTATGAAAAATGGCAATGCTATCAGTCATGCCTCAGAAATGTTGCTGTGCCCACTCCTGCACTGAGGGACTAGATCTTGAAACACCGAAGTCCTCCACTTCACTGGTGCCTCAGTGCAGCTAATTGCTGTCCAGAGGAACAGTTCCTGACCTGAGAACTGCTCTATAAGGGGTGTCATAGCTCTTTTCCTATTGCATACAATGGAAGGAAATAGTTTTACTCCCTCCTCACCTGCTGAGGGCTGGAAGTGGCTCTTGCCAAGAGAAGGCGGCAGGGAGTTCCTGTGGTCCAATGCTACATGCCTGGAGAGGGTTGCTTGAGTTAAGTCATCTTTGAGTCTAGACACCCACTTACAAAGTATAACTTGCAGATGTGGGACTTTTTCAGTGTGATTTCCTCAACTGTTCACTTAAGAGATGACAATCTGTCCTGCATGGTGTGAGGATCTATGAATGTAAAGTGTCTTGAAGACCTATGGCACAAGGAGTAGCAAACAGGGTTATGCTAGAGAACCAAATTTTAAAGCCAAAGGAACACACTTGCATGGAAAGCTCAAGTAAAAAACAAGTTTCTTTTCCATATAAAATCGTTCTAGCACAATGTGGGGTCAAATACTTTGCCTGCAGGTAGCATTCAGGCAACTTAAAAACAAGTGCTGCAAACATCATCAGTCTGGTGACTGTCTCACAAAAATTACGTCCTTGTAAAGGCTGTTCAAAGGTTCATAGCAAATGTCAGGTATCTGAGGCACTGGGGCTCTATCACAGCTCCACTCCCTCTCTTTAAAAATATGAAATTTCAAAAGGCTACTGCTTTTTACGTCCAATGAAAGTGCTGCATCCAGCATACAGCAGAAAGTCACTTCACTGTGGTACTGGGTTCATGTAGAAATCAAACCCTTCTGCACCTGTGTGCAAAACCAACAGCGCTTTTTAAGGTTGTCTATATAGTTCGATCTCGGGTTCAACACTGGTAGCTCTCCTGCATGAGATGTCGCCTGAAGGAACACAGTTGGCTCAGTACCAGGAGAGGGCTGATGTAAGTAAATTGCAACTTTTTTTTTTCCATGCAGTACATTACCACGGATGAGAAACAACGTGCCCAGGATCATGATGTCTGAAGCTCTTAAGCATGTAAAACTGTTGACAGTTCCAGTTCCATAGAAACTCCTCTCTAAAGGAAGGCATGGCTGATGAGAGTATAGGACAAATATGTAGTAAAATTGGGTCTATTAGGGTTTCACAACATGCTTTGATGGAACAAAACATGACAGGCACAGCCTGTTCTTTCAAGTGGAAATGTAGTAATTTCTGTCATGAAAACAATATACACAGTACTTGAAAGCAAACATGACCTGCTCTGAAATGACAACATTTGGAATGGCTAGCTACCTTCTGGAAGCCTTTCCAGCTAAGCAATATAAACAATGTTTCAAAATCTTGTTTCAAAAACATAAGCCATGTTTGAACCTACATAGCTATATAGAAGAAAACAGCTGGAAGACTGGAATATAGCGATACAGGTGTAATTACTCCTTGAAAATCTAAAGCAGCTTTGATAATCAAGGAGATTAAAGCATTAGGGAAGTTGTACAATGAACCTACCTTTAAGAAAGCTCCTTCATATCACTAATCAAAATAGCCTCGAGTAAGCTGTCAAGGGAGGAATTTCTCTTTTTATTTGCTTTCTGCACTATCAAATTTGTTAACATGATCAATCTTACAGTGAAATGGCAAAAAATTTCAAAGGCAATTAAAGGCATGTAAAGGAGTAGTCATGCAGCTGTTTGGCCACTGCATCAATTCCTTCTTGATGTCTAATTCCCACTTGAAACATCTTGGTGTAGTAGCACCGGATACTACTGCATGCACAGGGATTTCATTCTGCTCCAATAGCCAATAACAGCAGCTCTCAATCCCTTTTCTTCATCATGCAGGTTTATTTTTATCGTGCTCCTTTTGGATTTCCTAATCAAGTTAATAAATTCACCATTTTTAATCTCAAAATGAGGTATTCCTAGAACACAGCTATAGAAATTGAAATATTAAGGAACAAATTTCTCTTAGGAAAATCCTTTCAAATAAAAATTTCTGCTTCTGAAATGCTGCTTCATCAACATTCTCTTAAGAGTCTGTTTATGTGAAAATTCTTTGATAATATCTGAAAATTCATCTCCCTAAGTGCAAATTATTCTGATGGCTGACCTCTATATTTTGCTCTCCTTAATGGTGTTATGCATCTTCGTCAGCCAAGCACTGAGGGGCTATCACCTATGAGACAAAGTCACCTGGAATAAGGATAAACCCATGAATTTAAACTGACAGAGATCAAAATTGTTGGCAACTAATAATCTGCAGGATGTTACATGACATTTGTAGGATGGAAGCACCATGAAGAAAGACACTGATCATGTTTATTAGGTAAGTACTGTTAGTGCAATTTCTATTTCAGAACAGGTAAGGTCAAGGAAATGTGACCATCTTCATAAAATCTAACTTACCTGAAAGCTACATAAAAGCTTAGGTCATATGTGAAAGCCCTTAAAACTGGAGACCCTGTCCACATGCTTAGGAAAGCAGAATTTTCTCGGCTGGTGACTAAATGGGATATAGAAAAAGATTATGTTGTGCTCTCCACTCTGCAGGAGTTCAGGAAGAATTCCAAAGATGCAGCATACATCATATGTAAACCCTCTGAGTCCAGCACGGCTGCTTCCCACAAAAAGTTTTGTGAGGTGGGATTACCGACAAAAGTGACTATTTCTGTGATTCTGAGTTTTTTAATTGATACCTAAACTTGGAAAAAAAAAATTTCCCTCAAATTTCTTTCAACATCAATTGTTTTTCTATAGCATGAGTTTTGAAATGTCGTACTTCAGCTTATTCTTTTTATTAGTGAAGTTGAGGTACCTCCATCTAGCAGCACTTCATTGTACTGAAGAGCCTATCCTTGGCATTGGTTAGATCTCTTCTTTATTTTTTTTTTAATAAAACTATAAAAGTAATACATCAATTTTTTAGAACATCTGGATCTTGGATATGTTGGTGCAATTATTTCTGTCAATTGAAAAGACCTTTATGCCAGCTTCCCAGCAGTGCAATGCACTGTGTGCATGTTCATAAAAGAAAGGATAGAAAATTGACTTGCATTTTTTTAATTACTTCAACTCTACTTTAAACTAAAGCTATGCTGCTAAAATACTTGATCTTAATTTTTAAATATGTCCACCTAAGTTAGTTCTTCTTTAGACTGAGAAAAACAGCACATAGAGTACAAGTTTAAAAAAAAAAAAACCTGCTGCTGGAAGTTTTAAAATTGTTGTGGAAAGAGATTTTATGACTGCTTCTTGTTAGAGTTGATGACAGAGCACTACCTAGTGATTTATATCATGAGAGAAAAGAAATAGAGTGATTAAACTATGACTTGATGTAGCAGTACCCTTGTGATTTTTCAAGCTATCATATACAAGTACCTGAAGTACACGGTGAGAACAAAATGAGCAGACACTGAAGCTTTATTTAGCATGAAACTCAGAATATGCATTGTCTACGTATAAATCTGTTTGGAGAGTCTTAAACTGCTACCAACCTTTTGTAGGATTGAATTATTGGTATCTCTGTGACTACACATCTACACATTCTTACGTAAACAAGATCCACTGAAGATAAAGAATTGAGTCACCCTCTGCATTGCTGATTAGCAGCGTCTGAAGCAAAGAAATAAGAGTGATGTTCTATGATCAGGCTTGACAATGAAGTGCTCACAGCCTTGTTCCTGAAGTTCAAGTGCAGCACACCCACTAGTGATTAAACAGTCAACGCAAATCAGATGGAAAAGATGATGGAATCAGTGCAGCCCTGGCAAAACACAGCATCTCTTCAGGTGACCAGACACATTTTTCAAGCAGAGTATTTAGGAAATAAATGACCTAAATACCCTCAAACTTTAGTAGAATTTTAAATTCCATTTTTAGCATCCTGTATGTGTGATCACATATTTACTAGTGTAAAAAGTTCCAGAAAACACACAATGGCACATTCCAAAGGAAATGTTACTTAATTCCATGCTGGTATGAGCATGTTGGCATGAGCTTGCTCAGTGCTGAAATGAACCTAGTGTTATGTCAACTCACAATATACACACAGCAGACAAGTTTTTCTCAACTCCTCTTTTTTGAGGTTGAGTTGTGGATTGACTACATGAGTTGAATTAACTTTAGTTAGTTAGCTTTGCCTGTATCTAATGGAACAGTCTACACATTAACTTGTTGTTGGACATGTCCTCCTGTCATCTGTTAAAGCAGTTGAGCACACCGAATATAAGCGTCTACTAAGTCAACAAGTCACAGACCCTACTGCTCTCAACAGTTGTAATGATTCAACAGGACTAAATTCAAGCAGTACTTGCCACAAAAGCAAAACAAAGCACAAAAACATGGGGTAATTTGATATATACTTGTATTGGTATCCAAGGAGAGCTCAGGGCCTATGACTTGATCATTGAAGAACTTCGATAACCTTCTTGCCATCTGCAACTCCCCAACACTGTCTTCATCTCACTTAAAAGTTCTTTTGCTTATCTCCTTTTTTTCTATTGTCTCCTATATAATGCCGACATAGTATGCTTTACTGAGGTCACAGCAGTACAGTCTAACTTTTGCATATGTCAGAACTTCAGAACCTTGCCCACTATTCAGATCAGACTTATAAGCCCTTCCTATATTATGAACCGTAACTCTGGACAAAATGTTCTGCTATTTGTACCAAGAATATGCATGGTAACACAGAACAGAAAGGTCCCCTTGAATGACAGGGTCTAGTTCCCTGCCACTACAGAAAGCTCTGTTGTACAATCGCCTCATAAATTTATCAGGCACCGTTTTAAAAACAGGTATATTTTTGCCTCCACTAATACCATGGAAAAGCTGTTTCAGAATTTGATTGCTGTAATGACTAGAAACATTCTTCTAATTTCCTGATATATTTATTAATGAATAGTACATATCTGTTCTTGTGTCAGCATTGCCCTGCAAGTTAAATGTTTTTTATCCTTTGTGTTTACTTTCCTGATATATTTTTAGGCAGCACTTGTACATAGCGGAGAGGGAAGCTCTACACAATAAGTATGATTGATAAACAAGCTTCAGTTTATTAGCCAGAGTATACAGGTTATATAGTTTTCTTAACAAGACATAGGAGAGGCGTTCACCTAACAACAGACTTATAATTGGCTACTTCTTAAAAATAATGACTACATGCTTTTCTTCTACTTGCAGGCTACTGTTGTGTCTAAGTTCTTTGTTTCCCAGGCCCAGTATCTCTTGCTTAGCATCCTGTTGTTGTACAGCAGGGGCATCTTGGCCTTGCCATGTTGCAGGTGGTAAGATATACGAAGTTGCTACACAGAGGAGTTATCTAGTAGTTTGCTGGGAAAGCTACTCTCCCACACTTGTATCTCCTGTTTTTTCCTTTATTGAAGTAAACAGCTTGAGCCATCCTAAAATCTATTCATACAAAAGGCTCTCAAGCTCTTCGGTGGTGGATCTCAACTCCCTCTACTCCACTTTCAGTTCTCAGTTATAGAACAACTACATAGAAGTGTTCACAGCACCACAAATGAGATCTCATTGGGGCCTTAAACAATGATGTTAATACCTCTCTACTTTAGAAGAAAACATATCTCCTGGGATTCTCTCTTTACTAATGATGATTGCCAACTATATATAATTCCCAGATTTCATGCTTTTACTGATTTTATCAGGACTACTACAAAAAATATCAAATAAGATCATCCTAAAACCAACCCCTTAAGCCTGACATCTTCCTTTTAAACCTTTTTTATAGCTATCTCACTTCAAGTTTCTCTCCTAACACCCATATTCTCATTCCTTCCCAGGTGATACCATGTCAAATGTTTTATCACTAAAGGTATTAATATGGAAAATCTGAATCTTCCTAAAGCTTTGCATGTGATTGAGACTAGGCTTTGGGGTTTGTGGTTGCCCATGTGATTTTTCTCTGTTTCAAAGACAAGCAATTACAGTCCAGGTTCAGCCCACCTAACTTCAAAGACCTAACAGAGAGACACAGCAATCCACAGGGAGCAATTCAGGATGTGGTTTGTCCCCTGCAAATGCCTCTCACCACTGAGTACAGAGGGAGTCTCAGCCAACAAGCCTCTCAGCCAAGACTCCTTGGTTAAATGCCTCAAGTACAAGGCCAGACTCACCTTTGCTATTTTCCAGTTGTCCTGTAACATTCTTAACATCTCTGTTCAAAACACTTGCTACAAGTTTTTATGTATTACCTGTTTCAGATTTCCAGATATAGTCTCCATGATCGGAAAGGGGCTTTGCATTTTTTTGCTGTTGTAATGATTTCCATTCTGCCATTCGTGTAATGCATCTTGACATTCTACATGTGGTGAAACTACTTCAGCACTGAGGGAAAGTAAGCTTTGAATATGGGGGATTTAACTTCAACTCACTAGATGACAGTCACATCTTCTCCTGCACTCTCATTTAGATCACTATAAAATCTTCTGCTCTGAAAATTCCATAACAGTACGATACAAACATGTCTAGTTGGTAGAAATTAAAAGTGTTTTATAGCTGAAACAGAATATGTAGTTGGTTGGTAAAAATAATATGGAACAGCAGAAGAAGCAAGTCTGTAATAGTAAACAGAGTGAAAATCTTTTTAATGTATTTTTGTCTGAACATGTAGGTGGAAGGAAGAGCTTCATAAAGGGCACTAAGGCCTTCTAAAAACACTACTAAAAGCTCTCACAGAATAGGACACTTCAAGACAAAAAAAAACCCAAAACACAAACATTTTGTACTGTAGTTATCTTTTAAATTTGTATTCAATTGAAGTATGTTATTATTTTATTCATTCATCAATATCATCAAAAGCCACCAGGAATGGTCATCCTCAATGACAGCCGCATCGCACCTTTTCTGTACCTTTTTCTGAACAGCCCAGCTGAAAAGCAAACATTTTGCTTTTTTAAGTCAGAGAGACAACTGTGAGTCAGCTGAAAGCAAAGGATTATAAATGTGGGGGGGTTATTCATTCTTCCCCAACATCTTCTAAAAAGATTGGGTGGGGTGGGGGGGAGGGGGGGGTGTTGTAATTTATGTCTAAAATTTCACCTCATTGAAGGTTCCTTTGCCTAATTAACTAATGACTATATAGAACTATACAGAGGTAGATTTTTTAAAACATAGATATCGACCTAACTTCTATAGTGAACAAAATAAGCAAAATTACACCACACACAAAGACCAAACAATAATACATGTAACTATGATTATGCATGTATTTTGCAAATCCAGTTTCCAAATCTGGTGTCCTAGGCTACGGAGCAACTAAGAAACAAATCTAACCATCAACTAATATACCCAATTTTACAGTCTTAAAATGGCACTGGACAACACTTCCATGTTGTGATTAATCCTACATACTGCTTAGATGTTCTGTTGGGCCATGTAGCATGTAGGTGGCACACTACTGTTCTCTAAATTGCTTTTATATCATGTAACAGCTAAAATCAGTTGTTGAACTTACTTTTGGTATTAAATTCCTGTAAATGGTAATTATTCTCCTTAGGTAGCTAACAACTGTAACTGAGAATGTATGGCCTTGTGGAAAGGCTGTAAGAAGGAACAGAAGAATATTTACTTTTTCATGAGGATTTTTTCTTTACAAAACCACTGAGACTGCACATATTGTCCAAAAAAAATTCATATTTACAAAGCAAAAGACTTGTCAAAGAACTAACTTGGGGGCTTTTTTTCACCAATTTTACCTTTCTGACCTTATTAATGTTATGGTTTACAAAATATTTACCCATTTGTGAATATTTCAGATATAAAAAGCACCTATAAGTCCTTATTAAAGCCGTGCACTTTCAACACCATCAACCTTATCCTGAAAATTATCTTTGTTGAAAGGTCAGGTCCCAAATTCTTAGAATCACAGAAGAGTTTGGGTTGGAAAAGACCTTAAAGCCCATCCAGTTCCAACCCTCCTGCCATAGGCAGGATGCTTACAGCCCCATCCAACTAATACCACCAGGGATGGGGCATCCATGGCTTCTCTGAGCAACCTGTTCCAGTGTCTCACCACTGACTATGGCAAACAGGTTTAAAAGAGCCCAAATGCAAGGTCAAAGCCAGAAGCAGATGCTATATCTAACCCAATACAGCTTCCAAGGACAACATGCTGCTAGAGGCTGTGGATCTTGCCCAAAATCCTGCAGCTCTGGCAACCTGGGCTTGAAGCACCCTGCCACCTCTTGGCTTGAGATGTTTTGGAGGCAGGGAAGGTTGGAGCAGGGAGCTGTTGGGCTGCAGCAAACCAGGCCTGTCCTTTGCTGTGCCAATGTCTTCATGGGAACATTCTCACCAGGTTGTGTAGGACAATGGTCAGGGACCACCACGGCCTCAAGGCCACGAGTCTCAAGGGGCCATCATAGCCGCACTCACCCAAGGGAGGGAATAATAGAACCATAGGATAGTTTGAGTTGGAAAGGTCCTCAAAGATCATCCAGTTCCACCACCCCTGCCATAGGCAGGGACAACTCCCACCACAACAGACTGCTCAAGGCTCCAACCAGGCTGGTCTTGAATACCTCCCTGGACAACCTGTGACAGCGCCTCACCACCCTCGTAATGAACAAATTCTTTCTACTGCAGCAACCCTGTGGAGAAGGACTCAGGGGTGCTGATTGATGAGAAGCTTGATGTGACTCGGCAATGGGCACTCACAGCCCAGGAGGCCAACCGTATCCAGGGCTGCATCAAAAGAAGCGCGGCCAGCAGGTCAAAGGAGGTGATTCTGCCCCTCTATTCTGCTCTTGTGAGACCTCATCAGGAATATTGCGGCCAGTTCTGGAATCCTTAACAAGTGGATATGGAGCTGTTGGAACAGGTCCAGAGGAGGGCTACAAGAATGATCCAAAGGCTGGAGCACCTCCCATACAAGGACAGGCTGAGAGAGTTGGGGTTGTTCAGCCTGAGGAAGAGAAGGCTCCAGGCAGACCTTGTAGGAACCTTCCAGTACCTGAAGGTGGCATACAAGAGAGCTGAGGAGGGACATTTTACAAGGCCATGTAGCGATAGTATTAGGGGGAATGGTTTTAAACTAAAAGGGGGAACGTTTAGACTAGACATAAGGAAGAATTTGTGCACCACGAGAGTGGTGAGGCCCTGGCGCTGGTTGCCCAGTGAAGCTGTGGCTGCCTGATCCCTGGAGTAGTTCAAGGCCAAGGACCTCGGGCAGCCTGATCTAGTGGGACATGTCCCTGCCCATGGCAGGGGCTTGGAACTGGATGATCTTTAAGGTCCCTTCCAACCCTAACTATTCTATGCTTCTACCCCACGCTATGACACGACTCCACCGACTGATCTGAGCCTTCCCCTTTAACCCCGCTCCATCACCAACCGCCCTCCCGGGTTCCTCGCGCGCCCCCTCCTGGCGCCGCGGCCGCTGCGCATGCGCGGTGCGCGCTCGGACGCCCTCCCCCCCCGCGGCGGCCATGGTGCGGCTTGGAGCGGCGGCGCTGCGGAAGGTGGGTGCGGGCGGCTTTCCCTCAGGTGGCTGAACCTCCTCAACAATTGCTTTTATTAAAGCCCTTTTTGGAGGGTTACGCGTACGTTTCCTGAATCTCCTCAGTCATTTCTCTTATTAAGACCCGTTTTGGAGGGTCTCGCGGCTGTTTCCTGAACCTTCTCAGTACTTTCTCTTATTAAAAATCACTTTGGAGGGTTACATGTACGTTTTATGAACCTTTTCTGTAATGTCTCTTACTAAAACCTGTTTTGGAGGGTTACATGGCTGTTTCCTGGAACTTTTCATTATTGCCATCAGAGAAGAGTTCGATCCCAGCAGTTTTACTCACGTTTCTTTAAAATGAAATGTAAACAGAACATAATACTGATAGGAATCTGTTATTTTGTTAGTACGGCAACTTTATAGACGGCTTACGACTCTATGTGAGAGGAGGGACTGGTGGAATGGGTTATCCTCGCCTGGGTGGGGAAGGAGGAAGAGGTGGTGATGTCTGGTTCGTCGCCCGAGAAAAAACTACCTTAAAGAACATCAGAGACAGGTATCCCCAGAAGCGATTTGTAGCTGGAGCAGGAGCCAACAGCAGGTAGGAGTCTGTTAGATGAAACTGTTACCTTTTCCAGAAAGCAAAATGTCAACTTAACTTACTAAGCCTGGTTTACTTTCTCTCAGTGTTAAAGCGCTAAAAGGTGAAAAAGGAAAAGATTGTGAAGTTCATGTGCCTCTGGGAATTTCAGTGCTGTGTGATGATGGCAAGCAGATTGGTAAGAACCTTTGCTTTGTTTTAATGCAGTTAGTAGATACTGTCATATTCATTGATAGCATCTAGCATGCTTCCAAACGCTAAGGTGTTGAAGATACACATCTCTCAAAATGAACATGTGTTTTCCTTTGTTCAGACAAAGAATTGACAAAAATTATGCTGTAGAAATTATTGAAATAATCTTCCACAGACTCATTAATGGCCTCATGTATATGCGTCCATAAATTCAAGTAAGTGTCCCTATAACATTGTTGAATTACCATATTGCTTAAAAGATAAAGATCCTTGCTGAGTGTCCACATTTACCCAAAGTACTTACCTGTTTTTCACTCTTTTACTCTTTTTTTTTTTTAGAGTGATTCTTAGTAGTAAGCAGGAAGCTCTCTTTCCATTCAGTGCTCTTGGAATAGCTCTCAATGATTCCTTTGCAGTTTCTCAGAGATTTTGTTATCATGCTGTTCCATGTTCAAACTAAATTCATGAATTAGCCTGTTTAATTAAATCAGAGGTATGGCAAGAACTATTTGTCATAGAATCATAGAGTAACCAGGTTGGAAGAGACCCGCTGAATCATCGAGTCCAACCATTCCTATCAAACACCAAACCATGTCCCTCAGTA
This sequence comes from Piaya cayana, assembly GCA_013389865.1. Classification (NCBI taxonomy): domain Eukaryota; kingdom Metazoa; phylum Chordata; class Aves; order Cuculiformes; family Coccyzidae; genus Piaya; species Piaya cayana. The sequence goes on from WAAB01017702.1 coordinate 37,190, forward strand.
CTTTGTCCACCCATGACTTGCACACCTCCAGGGAAGGTGACTCAGCCACCTCCCTGGGAAACCTGTGCCAGTGCCCAATGACCCTTTCTGTGAAATTTTTTTTCCTAATGTCTAGCCTAAATCTCCCCTGGCAGAGCTTGAGGCCATTCCCTCTAGTCCTCTGCCCTGTCATTTGGGAGAAGAGGCCAGCTCCCTCCTCTCCACAACCTCCCCTCGGGTAGTTCTAGAGAGCAATGAGGTACTGAAGTCCAGGAAGACCACATCCACAGCTTTAACCTCATCCAGCAGCTGAGTCACTTTGTCATAGAAGTCAAACTGGTTAGTTTGGCAAGATATGCCTTTTGTAAACCCATGTTGACTGGGCCTGATCACCCAGTTCTCTTACATGTGCTTCATGATAGCACTCAAGATCACCTGTTCCATGACTTTCCCTGGCACTGAGGTCAGACTGACAGGCCTGTAGTTCCCCGGGTCCTCCCTGTGACCCTTCTTGTAGATGGGCACAACATCAGCCAGCCTCCAGTCCAGTGGAACTTCCCCAGTCCTTCAGGACTGTTGGAAGATGATGGAAAGGGGTTTGGCCAGCACATCTGCTAGCTCCCTCAGTACCCTTGGGTGAATCCCGTCTGGATGATGTAGGTGTATCAGTGTCTATAGATATCCTTGAATTATATGAATTATATTGTATACTCAAACATTGCATTTTTATTTGTTTTAATTATTCCCAAATTCTAACCCTAAGGAAGATAATATATCCTGTTTGCTGTAGCCACATCTCTATCAGTGCAGATTTTCCCTTGCATTCTTATGTTCAAGCATCGGAGGCTTCACAACTACCATCTAAGCTATACTTTGCCTGCTTGTACTTAGCACTAACTATATGATAGAGGGGAAATATTGGGGTGTGAATACTGTTCTTTGTTTCCAAAGAAGGAAAAATAATAGAATCATAGAATCACCAGGTTGGAAGAGACCCACCGGATCATCAAGTCCAACCATTCGTATCAATCACTAAACCATGTCCCTCAGGACCTCATCCACTCGTTCCTTAAACACCTCCAGGGAAGGTGAATCAACCACCTCCCTGGGCAGCCTGTTCCAATGCCCAATGACCCTTTCTGTGAAAAACTTCCTCCTGATGTCTAGCCTAAATCTCCCCTGGCGGAGCTTGAG
>WAAB01017702.1:38551-77899 GCA_013389865.1 Piaya cayana
CATCTTGATGCTGTTGAGGCACTGGCACAGGTTGCCCAGAGAAGCTGTGGATGCCCCATCCTTGGAGGTGTTCAAGGCCAGATTGGATGGGGCTTTGAGCAACCTTAACCTGATCTTGTGGAAAGTGACCCTGCCCATGGCNGACCCCAAAGTGCACAGTTCTTGCAAGGGAGTGTACAGAAAATTATCTCTTCATTGAAGATAGATTTAAGTAGAAAATCACAACAGCATTGAGAAGAGGAAGATCCAGGAAGACCTTATAGCAGCCTTCCAGTACCTAAAGGGGGCCTACAAGAAATCTGGAGAGGGAATTTTTACAAGAGCATGTAGTGAAAGAACAAGTGAAAATGGCTTTAGAGTGAAAGAGGGTAGATTTATATTAGATATAATGAAGAAATTCTTCATCTTGATGCTGTTGAGGCACTGGCACAGGTTGCCCAGAGAAGTTGTGGATGCCCCATCCTTGGAGGTGTTCAAGGCCAGGTTGGATGGGGCTTTGAGCAACCTTAACCTGATCTTGTGGAAAGTGACCCTGCCCATGGTAGGGGGTATGGAACTAGGTGATCTTTAAGGTCCCTTCCAATCCAGACCATTCTGTGATTTTATTAACTGAACTACTGCAGCAGATTGTCCTTTTTCATGAGTGAATTTCTTTTCAGGAGAGCTTAATGCAGCAGGAGAGAGGTTCCTAGTAGCTCGCGGAGGTCTTGGAGGCTCTTTGGCCACAAACTTCATGCCTCACAAAGGCCAGAGGCGAATTGTTCGTCTTGATTTGAAACTTATAGCCGACGTTGCCTTGGTTGGGTAAGTACTGTAGTTCAAAAACTGCTATTAGAAAACGAAGTAGTAAATGTCAAATGGAATTTCAAATAAATTTGAGAGTTTTGAGGATAAGCATCACTGTACATTTGCAATGCCAGTTAAATTACTTGCACTTTGCAAAAGTCTGAGTCTAAGCCTACTAAAATTCATTTTAAAATTTGGTAAATATTGGTTTTGCTTTTGTGCGTGAAGGGCTTCATGAACCATTATTACTATAATTGAATTTAGCAATTGCAGTGATTATCTAAATACTAGTAGCTGATATTTATAAAGTAAATAGGAGGTATAAAACAGAGCCAAGAACACTGTATCACATCATCTACTTTATGGTACTGGCACATGTGGGTCCTTTTGGTAATAGTTTTAAAGAGAGTTTCAAACTATATAGCCTACTATCCCAACTAAAGTTTGGAATATTGGAAGAAGTAATTACAGACTGGAACAGTAGGACTTGCATTTCAATGTTGCTGCTTTATAACAATGCAGATAAATATATTTTTGTTTGGAGAAAGCTTGGTCTGCTCGGTATCTACTACCTCTGCCACCTCCACACTGTGGTCTTTACTAATAAGAAAATATAGGAAAAATAAAGCACTGAGGAGATGGAGGTGGAAAGAGTCTAATTGGTATATACTATTAAAAAATGGAAACTTGAAGGCAGTGTGGTTCTCTACATACTTTTTTTTTTTTTGCTTATTAGAAATAGTTTTGTTATAACTTTAGATAAATCTAATATTATAACTTTAAAATGGTCTTCAGTAATTACATAATAATTTTTTTCTTGTTTTTAGAGTGTGTGAAAGGAGTTTTATGAGACCAGTGCTACTTTTATCTTGCATTTTGGATTATATTTTAGCTGATAATTTCTCTTTAAAATGGATAGATTCATTATCAATTAGAGGAGCTTATTTCTTGTTGAGAGTATGCATCAGCCTCTGAAAGTTTGTGTTTGTCTTTGATCTCTTCGTGTTTACTATTTTCATTTCAGTAGATTTGCAAGTGGTTTGCTATTAGATCAGGTAAAAAACACAGATTCAAGAAAGGCCTGTGAACTTTGGGTACAGATTGTGATGTATCGTGTAGGTCACAGCTCAGACTTCAAAGAGCATATTGTACCTCACTGGAAACAAAATACTCACTTGAGAAGCTAGCCAGAGTAGCCTTCTAGAAAGCCTTTAAGGCACCTTTCAACATCAGAGTGCATTAAAAATTCCCTGAATCGTTTTCTTGTTATAGCAAGATTCATTATGTCTCTTTTTAAGAAAGCTGCATATATAACCCCTTTATAAATCCCCTTAATGTAATACTAGTCTTGTTTCTTCATTAGTTCATGTTCTTATTGGTTGTCCCTGTTAACAGGTTGTGATTCTGTATGCATTCAAGTGAAGATTATATGGTTTTCTGTGTGACACATGCCTTTGTAGCTTGTGACCTATGTTCAGTTGCCAGTAGACAATTTTCTTTGATCCCTATTGCACTGATATGTTGTGCTGAATAACTGTGACTTTGACTGGAACCAAAGTCCTTGTGATCTGTATGGAGCAGGTGCTATAAAAAGGACTATAGTCTGTCATCTGATGTCAGCCTTAGACATTGATAAAGGCTGTTGTGCCTTTATAGCTCAGATTAATCTTTAAAATGTGATATGATTTCAGTCTTAACTTTGATTTCCATTTCAGTGAGTAGATGTATTCTGTGAAGAAGCTTTTGTAAAAGCTGTTGTATCCCCTTAAGGAACATTTTTGTTGTAGTATGAGGGTACAGCTGTCTCTTGCAAAGGGAAGAGGTTAAAACAATCAGGTCTTCTCAGACCAGCTCCTAGAGCTTCACTGGAAAACTTTTTGGTTTACTTGGTAGCAAAGCAGGCTAGTCCTAGTTTCAGGATCTCTCATACAACTTTGTTGCCCTATAAACCTACACAGACTCTGTGTGAGTCTGTACACAACATTTGTCTCTGTCTCTTCTGCCCCATCCCCCTGTAAATGTAATTACAGAGTTTACATATGCTTTGCTCTTTTGGCTGAACTGTGGCACAGACATCATTGGTGCTTAAGTTGTAGAATGTTTCATCAACTATGATTTTTATACAAAAGATGCTTAATCCAACTGATATGATGCATTTGGCTGCCAGGTGTTTAGAATGTAAATGTGATTTACAAAATAGCTATAGGATGTCAAGACTGAATTCAGGTAGACATGGATGCCTATGCTGTATTTCCATCCGAGTGATTTTGAAACATTTAAGTCTGTTACATGTATATTTACGTATCTCTTCTTCCTGCATCCTTGAGAAGCATTGTTGGATTTAGAAAAATTATTCAGATTTCATTAAAAAAAATCATAATTATCTGGCTTTTGTTGCTTTGGGGTTTTTTAAAGAGTCTGCATAAAGAGGTGCAATAACTAATTAATAGCATTGAGTTTGACTAAGGCAATATAATGTATTTGGGAATAAAATATACAGGAATCACATATGTGTTTATTCAGTGTATAAATCCTGACTTTCCGTGTAGGTTTCCAAATGCAGGAAAATCATCCTTGTTAAGCAAGATTTCTTATGCCCAACCTGAGATTGCAAATTATGCATGTAAGTTCATACTCTTCTTTTAGAGCGGTAATATTTTGAAAGCAAGAGTTCTTTCCTCTGACTTGGTTTGCAAGTTTATTATAAAGGGTAGAGAATAAGCATGTTGCCTATTAAATACATTATACAGATACTTAATTATAAGAAGTATTTCAAAGAGAGACTTGCTGTTTCAGTGTCCAGTTCCTACCACCTCAGTTTTTTATGTGTACATCCTCATAGTGTGTCAACCTGTTGATTCAGAATCTATTTAGCATTTATTTTAGTCTCAGCCCATTTTATTGCCCCTGAGACTCTGTAGTATCTAATATCCTCCATTTACTGAATAGGCATCATCAGGTTCCTTTGGGTAAATCTCTTGTGTGCTTTGGAAACAGCCACTGCCTGTCTTGCAACCCCTACTGGGTTTTTTTAGTGGTCTTGTTTTGCTTGCTCTTTATTCCTTTTCCAATAACTCTTATCACCCTATTTGCCTTATTTTTTTTCTGCTAATGAGTATTTTTTTATTTAAATATGAGGTGAGAAGGTCCTCCAATATTTAAGCGTTTTGAAAAAATATTTTTTTTTTAATGTTAAACAGTTCTGTTTTCTTCCTCTCCTCTTTTTTTCATAGTTACAACAATACAGCCTGAACTAGGAAAGATCATGTATACAGATTATAAGCAGGTTGGTATGTAAGTTCATTCTGGTTGTTTGTTGAAGTTGTATATAATGATTAGATATGTTGCTTAACATAATTTCAGAAAGAAAATGGAAACTTGTACGGTTTTTCATATGTGTGTCTAAAATGTATATATATAAGTGCAACTACATGGACTTTAATGAGAGTTGTGGAAAAAGCACTATTTCTATGAAGTAATAAGAAGAGAGCTTTACAGCCAAATGCAGTAATACGACAGCTGATTTCAAGTAATTTTAATAAATGGCTTCTCATTTTCCCTTGTTTCCTTCCTATGGTTCTAATCTTGCTTTATAATCTTAGAGTCATGAATTTGTGTATGGAATTGAGATTGCTGTGTCCTAGTATACTTTTATTAAGTTTAGGATTTTAAAAATTCATTGTTTCTGGGTCTAACCTGTTACTTTTATTTAGAAGAGGGGTTCTTCTGCCAGTTGGCTTTACAGAGTGCTCTGGAATGAATGAGTCATTTTTCAGAATGGATTTTAAACAGTGGCATTTTTTTCCAGTCACTGCAGATCTGCAGTAGTGAAGGACAGGGAATTTTGTGAATATAACACAGTTACCATAACTTAGTGTCCTGGCTTTCTGGGTTGGCTGCTCTACCTCCCTTTTGTGGTTTTTTGTTTGTTTGTTTGTTTTTTAATAAAAAACTGAAATAGTAAAAAGTGATGGTGATTTCCTGAGCAGCCAGGATAGTGGAGTACTTGAGAAGTGAAGTCCCTGGGTCCAGTTCCTTTTGTGATAAACTCTAGGTTTGGAGGACTGGTGGAGCTACTGCCCTACCACCTTAATTTTTGTAAACCTGGTTCCACCTACCTTCTTCAGGTAAAGTTGTAATATAATTGTGTGGTGCCTCTAATCCTTTCTGCAGTTTCCACTGTGGGGGAAACCAAGGCTAAATGAGACTCTTGCTGCTAGATTTTGGACCCCATGTTTGTGTAAGGTTACAGCAAACATTTTGGTTCCTCAAGCTATAATCTTCTTTGGTGTGCTTTTATTTTGTTTTTAAAGCATATGATACATGTAGTACTGGACTCATCACTTCCAAGATAAAAGGCAAATGCATAAAAGGGTTTCAGATGAGTTAACCAGAAAAGCATAACTCTCAGATGTAAGACAGAAAATTCCTTTTTACACTTTCAGAAGCAATGTTAGGGAGATTCAGGAGTGGACACTTGAAACCTTCATTTCACAAAACTCTGTATTAAAGGAAGTAAGTCTAGTTTGTTGCATTCCCTGTAGCAATGCATACATCTAAGGGAAATGTTTTGTATATTCATTTTATCTGCTAACTTAGGATAACTTTTCCTGGAAAGCTGTCCTGCAAATAACAGGATTGTTTATAGTCTTTTGAAGAAAAAAAATTCCTTACCTGCTATGAATCAGAACTTTTTGCTCCTACTGGTGTGTCCTTCTCTAGCAGGAGAACTACTTGCAATCCTGTCTTGTTTTCCTGCAGTCTGTTTCACATTATAGGCTATCACCTTATTGTTGGATGTTTCTGCAGTTCATGGTTTTATTCTACAGTGTTGGCTGCTATATTGGAACTATATAGACATAACTGAGTTTGCATTTGGGATAATCATCCTCTGTAGCCTCAAGGAACAGACCTTACTTTTTTTTCTGGTGGCAGTTTCAATTCTATACAACTGTGATTGCTTAATCTTCTTGCCTTTCAGAGTCTGTTTTATTCTCAGGTAATGGGTAAATTTTGCAAGATCTCTGCCAAGGTATTATTACCCTCTTTTTTCTACTTTGCAGACAGCTATAAATAAATAGACAGGGGAACACAGAAGAGCACAGTGTCTGTGTAATAATAGGATTTTGTTTAAATCTGCTTCTAAATCTAGATTCTAAATGTTTTGAAAGAGCCAATGCATACTGCTGGAGAATTGGTCCCCTGCACAGTTCCAAGGAACACATAGCTGTAAAAGGAGTCTCTCAAAATAAATATTCCTAATGTTCCTTTGTCTAGGTTCTTTTGTTTATAAAATGATAATAGGTGTTCATAGTTTAAAATAACCATTTTTGCTTTTTGGAAATTTTGCTTTTTAAAAATTTGTCTTTCTAGATTTCAGTAGCTGATCTCCCAGGACTGATTGAAGGTGCACATGCAAACAAAGGGATGGGCCACAAATTTCTCAAACACGTAGAAAGAACCAAACAGCTTCTATTAGTTGTAAGTTAAATAAGATTTAGAGCTTATTGAAATCAAAGGCACTACAGTAAATAAAATGTGTCTTAACTGCAGTGTAGTTGGAATTTACGAAATAACTTGTAAGCTGGGTGTTTTATATTATAAACAGTGTGGCAGTGTTTTCAGAATGGAACACTCAAACAACTGATGATAAATTAAATCCCTAAATAGAATTTGTCATTAAAATTGGCCAATTACTTTAGAGAGCGGTAAAGTTTTCCAAGCATGATTACAGCATGGGGTGATTTTTTTTCTCTTTTTCTGTTAAGATCCCCTTAAAGTAGAGGTTTAAAAATGAAACCTTTGAGAAACATTGTATCAGAACCAAGCAGTTTGTGCTTCCAGTGTCTGTTATGTTACTTTGGCATTAAGTTGCCCTTTGTTACTTGCCCAAGGATGAGGGTGTGTAGGGGGACATTTTACAGTAAAGTAGTTGGGGAGTAACTTGGTACTGCAACACACCACAAAGCTTGGTTTTGTGTAACTTTTTCAGGTTGATATTTCTGGGTTTCAGCTGTCTATTAAGACACGGTTCAGAACAGCCTTTGAAACTGTATTGCTTCTAACAAAGGTAAGTTGTTCTCCTCCAAAATGGCAGCTGTGTTTGTATGTTGAGCCAAGAAAGCAGCTCTGTTTTGATCAAGAACTTTCAAATGTTAGTGTGTCTTCTGGCCAGTTAACAAGCCTAGGGTTCTCAGAAATTCTGAAATCTTTAGTTTTATCTCTCCAGGTATAATGCTATATTTTATGTTGAGCACAACTGTTCCGTCATTAATCTATAAAGCACATGGAATATTTCTTACAATCAAGTAAAGGTGAAAAGATGTTATTTCCAGTCCTCCAGTCTGTTGAGATTTTAGGAAGTAGAAGTACATGGGTATAGTTAGATCCTTGTTTGATGCCCTTACTGCACAGCCTAATGGAGATGAGGCATCAGACACCAGCTTTGCAGACATTCATTGTTCCCATCTCTTATCATTGCTTCTGATTTAAAATAATACATTTGACATAATTTCAAATTCAGCAGATGTCCCCTCTCTAGCTATATGACTTAAGGTATTGAATCTGAATTTCAGCTATTGCTGTTTATTCTCAGCTTATTTATGGTTGGTATTTTATTTCTGATATTAACCATAGTCCTTTGAAATGCTAAAGAATCATGAAACTCTCCAAGGAACTTTCTTATATACTTCATAGATCTGAACTTTTTCTGAAATGGAATTTGTGTTTGTTGATATCAGAAAAACAAAACCAGAACTGTCATCCTTTTTATAGGAGGCTGTTTCAGAATCAGCTAGCCTGTTTACCTGAAATACCTGTGTTTGAGCAAAAAAAAAAAAAGTCGCTGAATCACTAAATATTATTTTCTTCTGTCAGACTGCTTTAATGCATTAACCTTGAGCACCTGAGTAGATCTTAATGCTGCCTAGGTATGAAAGACTATTTAGGCGATTAAACAGATGAGAAAGAGGATGTAAAATTTAAGTAGTACTTCTTAAACTACAAATACTTATTAAGGCAAATCTACATGTCTTTTAAGGAACTGGAGTTGTACAAAGAGGAACTTGTAACAAAACCTACACTTCTTGCCATTAATAAAATGGATTTGCCTTGCGCAAAGGATAACTTGAATGAACTTATGAAACAACTACAGAATCCTCAAGGTAAATTAACTTTCAACAGTTACCTTCAGCAAAAGTAGTAATAAGGTTTCACCGGGGGTAACTGCATTGGCAAAGAGTTGTTTGAAATGGAAGTGAAGTCAGCTATGAAATGTATTATTTGAGCATGTTTTAAAATCATTTCTTGCATTTAGAGATCTGTTTGTGTGCTTTAGTAGTGCTGGCTTCAGTGCTGGGGAGGTGTTTTAATAATATAGAAATATCCTAGAAGATCTTTGCCAACTGTGATACCTGAGAGTAAATTTCTATTCTAGGTATCTCTGATAACAGTGCATTCCGCTGAAGGTCCTCTTACAGGCACTGCTGTATAAACAGTTTGTCATGTGACTTTGGCTGAAACACATGAAAATTCTGGACAGGGCTGTGTAGGGGTTTACTTCAGGTTTGTTATTACATTGGGGTGAATTGCTTCCTGTTTCCCGGAGTGTGTAAGAACCAGGAAGGCTTAAAACCATTCCCACATTCTACAACTGGGGGGTTCTTTGTACGGATCTTCAAGGAAGGGTATAGAATCTTCTCATGACGGTGTAAGTATGGCATAACTGCTGTGTTAGTGCTTGTCTTCTGAAACATTGACTTTTTTTTCAAGATTATTTAAGCAAATAATACTTCTTTATTAATTGCATTTATGATTATTCCTGTAATGTATTTTCTAAATGGGATTTTATGGCCTATTTGTTGGTTGTATTTAACTCTTTCAATATGATTTTTCAGACTTCTTCCACTTACTACAGGAAGAAATGATTCCCACAAATAAACTTGAATTCAAAGACATAATTCCTATATCTACATATAGCGGAGAAGGAATTGAGGAACTGAAAGCATGTATAAGAAAATCCATAGATGAGGAAGCAGAGCTGGAGAATGAAGAATATCGGGAAAAGAAACTACTACTTTTACAAACTTCAGGAGAAGAACAAATGAACAGGAGCTAGTGTTCTTGGCTGGATCCAGCGCATTTTAATATTTTTAGTATGCACATGAACCCATTGCTTGTGCAGACCTTCCATTTAATTCTACCATCACTGCCCTGTTCTCTGCTTCTCTCCGTTGTCTCAGTTTCTTTTGGCATTTAGATAGAGCACAGTGGGGAGAGGAGCAGGTTTTTCTGATTTACCTTGGCTACTAATTCAACAGAGTGAAGACTAAAGCATGTGCAACTCAAAGCACTGCCAAACAACTGATGATCCCTGGCATATTTTCTTGCTTGCTGGGATGAATAAAAGGAATATAACCTACAGAAGTTCAAGTGATGAAGCAAGTTCCATCATCTTTTGCCATGGATGTTAGAAGTACCCAGGGAAATTTCTGGTGTAGCAATTTTCTGGAGTCTAGTGCTTCTAAGGTGAACCAGTTCTGCTATTTTCACAGGCACCAGAAAGGGGGGAGGAGTGGTGTTATGCTTTTCTTTAGTTCTTCAAAAATAACTTGCTCATTTGTAGAAGCACAAGAAAGCCAGGTTGGTGTGTACTGGATTTTTCCCACACCTGCTGCTGCCTGCTGTAGTTCTCATCAGTCCTTAAATCCTGATTCCAAATTCCCAGACTCCATTTGGGAATCTCCTTTTATGCAGTTGTGTGTATGTGTTACTACTTTGGTAAAGAAAATGATGACTGCTTTTCAACAGAGCTAATACTTTTTGGGGGAATGGTTAACATTCCAGGTTTTGTTTACAATGAGGCACACACATATCTTACTTTAAAAAAAAATTGAGTCTGTTACTGTACTGAGTGTTTTCTACTTCAAAACCATTAAACTGATTGCAAAGCAAAATAAGACTTGAATACATCAAAGGCTTCACAACTTGATTTTATTTTGTAACTGTACTTAGCAAACCCAGCTTCTCTACTTTTTGTTAAAGCAGTCTGAGAAGAAAGGTATGATTTCTCTTAATCCAATTATTTTACTGTTAGTATTGGCTCTGATTTTATTGTGTTTGGGACTGATTTGTTTTCAACAAAGCTAATTATGGGCTGTCACTATATTTCATAGTTGAAAATAACATTTTTTGTCAGACTTTTTGAATGCTAGTCTTAATTGCACACATAAATGGGGGGGCGGGTTGTGAACTAGAGGCAGGTTGGCTTTATTTCATCTGGCTACAAGGAGTTGTTTGAGCTTTAGGGATGCTGAGCCAGTCTGAAGAAGTGTAGCTTGCAAGACTAGTGCTGGCCTTTGCATTTCATGGGCAGAAGCTGAGCACTCACAGAGCTGCTCGCTCACCAGGATAGCAGGCTATTGATTGAGGAAATGTAAGGTGATCTGTGGGTTAAGGAAAGTAGTAAAAGAAATGCCAAGGCAATCACTCCCACCTACCCCTGCCTAACTGATCCCCATTCTTCTTGCTGCCGCAGGGTGGTCCGGTCCACGGCACTGTTTGCCCATCTCTCCCCGTGCCGGGTCACAGAACCGTGGAACCACCAGGTTCGAAAACACCTCAGATCACCAAATGCAACCCTTCCTCTCTGCCACTAAACTACCTCGTCTACCCGTCTTTCAAATACCTCCAGGGATGGGGACTTGGGCACTTTCCAGGCAAGTCTGGGCCAGGGCCTGATGACCCTTTCGAAGAAAATTTTTCCTGATGTCCAATCTGACACCCCCACCCCGGCGCAGCTTGACAGCGGGGCGCCCCGAGGCGTGGGCCACCTGGGGCTGAGGGGAGCGGCGCTGGCAGTCAGCCGCTCCCTCGGCTCCCAGGGACCCGGCAAAGCTCACGGCGTTATAAAGCCTCGGTAAGGGCGCCGGTTCCTCCAGCGCTACTCGCCGACGTGCCGCAGAGCGCGTTTCTAAACCCCAGGGCCGGACCCGCACCGCGCTCCTCCTTCCAAACCGCCGAGGGTCCCACATAGGGCGGGGGTGGGAGGCGGTCCGCCGCGGGGGACGCTGGGAGTTGTAGTTTACGGCAGGGTCTCACGGGCGGCACTGCGGCGGCGCTGGACTACAAACCCACAATCCCCCGCGCGGCCCCCGGGAGACCGGCAATGGCCGTGGAGATGCTGCCTGTTTGCTGGGCCCCGCGCCCTGGCCGGGAGGTGAGCTGCGAGGGCGGCGGAGCGGGTCTCACGGCTCCCCTGGGGCTCCCCGGGGCTCCCCCGGCAGTCCCGCCTGGCGGGCCCGGGAGCCCTTCGCTTCCCGAGTCGGTTGGTGCGAGCGAGTTTGTCTTGAACCAACTGGGGTGTTAACTAGGAGCGTCAATCCTTTTACGCCTGGATTGTGTTCTTATTAGGAGTCTTGTAGAACTTGAAGCAGTGCGATTGATTCTTAGAAGAAAATAAGCGGCTGCTGGCGCCGAGACAGCTGCGTTGGGACAGGACGGGGGCTGCTCCCCTCCCTAGGGGTCGTTCTCCCAAGCTCACGAGCTGATAACACTGTTGTGGGTGGGTTCAGACCGCGTTTCGCTGTCGGTTGAGCTTATTGTGACCTCCCTCCCTCAGGACTTCTCAGAACAGCAGTGGTTCCCAGGCTATGGTATTCTCAAGGCCGAAGTTAGCATTACTCATCTCTGAATTATGCCTTTTAAAAAATTTGCTTCACTTCTTTAACTTGTGGGCAATTAATTATTTATTAATTTTCAGCCAGCACCTCTCATTACAGTAGCGTATATCTTTAGAATAAGACCCGTGGCAAAACCTGTCAGTGAAGCTGTCTAAGGGCTGGTAACCTCTGAGGATCTTATAGAAAAACCTTGAGTATTACAGCTCTGAAGTGATTGGAGTATCAGAAGCTTGAGTTTAGAATCTAAGGAAAGTGAGGGTTTCACCTGTGCTGGCTAAAGTGTGCCCACTTTGCTTGGACAGCTAGTTCAGAAGTGTCTGAGGTCCCTAGTTATTCAGTGCCACCAGTGACAGGATAAATTGACTGAACAGCCAGAGAAAGAGAAAAGAAACTCCTCTGTAGAAATGAAAGTCTCTCCAAGCTGGCTATCGTCAGATATTTTATGCCTGCTCTTTTTTTCAGGTTTATTGCAGCAGCTGGTGGCCACAGGTTTTCACCATTTAATGAGAGTGACTCTTGGGCAGGGCTTCTCTCTCTTTCTGACAGGTTTGTTTCCCAGTACTAATTTTCTCTTTAATTATGGTTGTTATTCACCTCTGGCTGGAATTTTAGGGTGTGAACCAGCAAAGGGAGATCTGCCTGTGTATCTTGGCTTCATTTGCTGCTAAGTGCACAGAAAGCTTGAAAATTGCTCAGAAATGTTGGTGAATAAAACCTGCTGTTCTGAGCTGTGCAGTAATACTCTTTTTTTTTTTTTAATATCCCAAATCAAAACAACAAAAAAAGAGCTGCTACTTCTCCAAATGCAATCGAATGTTGATGCTGACTTCTGCAGCCCTGCAGAGTTTGTTCACCCAAATTGCTGCATTTATCATAGCAGTCTTGGTTGATTAACCTGGCAGTGGAAATCCAGAGGGATGCTTGATTTGATTCTGTCTGTATTTCTGTGTCTTATGTGCAATAGCATTCATGTTGCAGGGCTTTAGGCTTGGAATTTCACTTTTGCATTTAGTGAAAGATTTGGGTTGCATGAGTAATGGCTGTGAGGTCTCTCCCTTGCTTAGGTGTTTTGATGGAAGTATTTATTTGGTACTGTACCTGTGAGAGAGACTGTCTATATATAAATATTACAGTATTCCAGATTTTTAATAGATCATTTAGAATAAACTCTTATGTCCCAGTGTATGTTAGTTCAGCAAACTGGCCTTTCTTTTGGTCACCTAATGACAGGCTTGTAGCTCTGACGCTGTCCGGTAGAAAAGGAATTTTCCTATTATGACTTACAAAGCTGCTCTTGGAACTTCATGGTGTGGATCCCAGATGTGGGTGTAAAGGGAATCCACAAGAGGATCCTTTCTCTTCCTCTGGAAAAGCTGGACAGCTATTGAAAAAGCATCACCAGTACTTCCTGCCTTCAAGCCTTTTCCTTCAGACCTTTGTGTAGAAGCCAGGAAGGAATAGGGAACCACACAAACAGTTTAGAATATGTGTTTTGTTCTCTGACATTAAAAATATTATTGCATTCCTTCCTCCTCCCTGCTGTTTAAGTGCAGACTGGAACCTAACATCTGAACTAATATTTTTGTATGACTTTATATGGATTTATTTGCTAGAAATATAAAATTTAGGATACAAACGCTTCCATGTCTTGGAATACCCATAGGAGAGGGACTTTTTGCACCCTTCTTATCTGTTGCATGATGACAGTAGGTAGAAAGAGAACATACTTTGGGGAAAAATTCTAGGGGAAGAAGAAAAGTAGTTCTGAATTCTAATGTAAGCACTGTTGCTGGAATTGCATGGAAAAAAAGAAAAAGTGTTTTTCTCTCTCTTGTTCTTTTTCCTAGATCCAGCAACACCTTCTCTTCTGCTTCTAAACATTGCTCTAGTTTCGTTTGATTTGAATACACTGCTGGTGAGTACACTGGATCTGTTGTTATTAAGACAATGTCTGTTTTGTTACTTTCTTAATATGGATTTGTAACTGAAACAATAATTCTAGCTGTAAAGCTAGCAGTATTAGCTGGATAGGACAAGTTTCCCCTGATGAGGGGATCATGGATTACTTACGTACAAAGTCACATTTTTTGTGTGTTCCCCTTCCTACCCCAAGAAAAGCACTGAGGACTCTTTCATGTTTAGTTTTTGGGTTTTTTTAACTAAAAAAACCCAAAAAAATCCAAAATAACTTCCAAGACCCAAGTACCCATGAACAACCAAAAAAACCCCAAACAACCAACCCCAAAACAATAACAACAACAAAAATCCAACAGAAAACCACCCCTGGTGCATCTACCAGGAATAGCTAGCAAAAACAAGGTATGCAGGGTGGCCTGACAACCACAGGATGACCCAGAGACTGAAGTCTTCTGTCCACGTGGCTGGAACAGCAGAGTTAATAGAAAAATAAAACTTTCCATATGCTTTCTTAAGACCTGGCTGTGTAGTTCTTGCCATAACTATACTTTGATAATATAGAATGAAAGAAAATACCCATTTTTTTTTTCTTCCATCCTCTTGTACTAGGGACTATGGGTCGACCTCGTATCAACTCTTGCCCGTGCTTCATTAACTCTGCTGAGATTTTCATTGCTATTGCAAATGAATCCACAGAAACAGTGGATTTCTGGAAATGGTCAGTCTTGTGCTTATTCCTTGTGCTCCTGGTAGAGCTGTTTCAGAGTATACCATGCCTGCACAGAAGTGTTACCAAAGCAAAGGCAAACTCTATGGAAGAGCAAAAGTGTCAAGCTTGAGGACAACAAAATTTGAGGCTATATTAAATATACCTCTCAGGCTCATTTGTTATAGTTCCATTTCCTTGCTTGTTGTTTGCATTTACCTTACTGAAGCTGAAGTTAAGCATAATATTAAATCGCTTAAGAAGTAAGTCTTGGGTCTCCCTGCCTAGGAGGTATCCTAGTAATGACCCACTATCTGAAAAGATTTCAGACAGAAGAACAGTAGCTTACCCACACTCAGCTCTTCTCAGCAAATATGTAATGCCATGGTTTTGATGAGTAAGATGCATTTTTAGCAGAAATTTGGTTGACATTATTTGTTCCCAGCAGTGCTTCTTTAAAAGAGCATGATCAAAAGTTAAATGTTACACACATGCCATTGCCATCATTCAGGGCTAGGTGGCAGAAAAAGTAAATAAATACCTAAGGCTTTCTTACAAAACAAACTGAGCTTTCTTTATTTGTCTATAAATCAATAAAATCCTGGCTTTATAGCTTGATAATACTTGTAGTCTGCTTCTAGTATACATGGAAATTCCTTGTCTGAAAAGTTTTATATTTGCAGGTGTAGAGGACAGTAAGGGATCAGATCTGATTTCCTCTTTGGTTGCAACTGTGTCTGTAATCTTTTTGAGGTACAGATATTACGTAATTTTTAGATCTGTTAGAATAAATCTTCTGGTACCTAAAGAATTGTCTTGTCACTTCAGACAAATCAGCACGATGCAGTATAATGATTTGGAAGAAATTTCAGTTAGAGTTTATGACTTAATGGCTCTCAGAATTTTCTAAGTTTCTGCTCATTTTTAGGTACTATAATTTTTTATAATTTCAGGTACACTGTGGGGTGGATGCTCACTGCCTATTATGTATTAGGCCTCTTTGAAATATTTCCAGCACCCGGAGATGGGATTACTGCAATTAATGAGTCAGGAGGGTGGGATGTGTTGAATATGGTTTTTTTAAGGCCATGAAGTTTCCCAGGATCTGTGCAGGCAAAAGGCTCACTAGATGAGAAGACAGTTGTTATATTGAAAAGGGAGCAGTATTCTTTAACGCTTTATCTGAAAAGAAAAATGTGAAAGCTGAAAAGCCATCTCCTTTCTGGAACTGTTCATGTGCTTGGACAGTTGGTTTTGAAGGGCTGAAGCAGTCTGGAAGAACTGTTAACTGCTTTTGGAAAAATAATAGTAAAGTACTTAGCAGAGAAGGCTCTGTTAGCTTGCAGCTCTTGTCAGCAGTTTGACCTGTATGAAATGGTTATAACTGCCTGTCTCTGCATTCCTTTGCCAGTCTAGTGATGATGGTTTTAAGCAGTTCCCTTTTACTTGTGCAGTGCTATGGTAGGATTGAACATGCGCTCTGGTGTTACATCTGGGATAAAGAGAAGAGAGGTGAACTTAAATCACACTTACTCAGTGGATCACCTTCTCCACCCATTCTATAAAAGTCCATGCAGTGACACAAGATGAAGGGCTGTGTAGAACTGCACGCTGAAGTGCTCTTTCTTGATCTTGAGCACAGTGAATGTAGCAGTTTGTCAGCTGAGCAATTGCAACAGTCTGTGAAATAACCTGAGGTTTCATTAAAGCGCGCACTTGGTAGTGTTACTGTCACATAACCCTGTAAGGCAAAGAAGGTGCCAGAAAGTTACTGCCTACCAGCTGCCACACTAGTTTGTTTACATGGCACAAGTCAACTGTATTCAATCTGATGTCCATAATCTTGAACCTACTGATTTTTATTCTTTATTTTTCTTTTTAATTGCAGGAAACAACCTCTGTGGGCAAGCATGGGCTGCCGGGATGTTCATGCAGCAACAGTTCTGGCCTTCCTCAGTGGAACAGCCTCGGTAGCGGGACTCCTTGCAGCAGTTCTGCTTCCAAACTGGAGGCAAATGAGACTGTACACATTCAACAAGAATGAGAGGAATGTGACAGTTTACAGCGGACTCTGGATTAAGTGCGCTCGCTTTGATGGGAGCAGAGACTGTGTGATCTATGACCCACAGTGGTACACTGCTGTTGATCAACTGGATTTGCGTGTTCTCCAGTTTACCCTTCCACTGAGCATGTTTACTGCTGTCTCAGCTCTGTTTCTGTGCTTGATTGGCATGTGTAACACAGCGTTTGTATCCACTGTGCCAAACATCAAACTGGCCAAATGCCTTGTAAACAGTGCAGGCTGCCATCTCGTGGCTGGCCTCTTGTTCCTGCTTGCTTGTGCCATTTGTCTCACCCCATCAGTGTGGGTCATTTTTTATAACAACTATCTGAACAGAAAATATGAGCCTATCTTTAGCTTCGACATCTCTGTATTTATTGCCATTGCCAGTGCTGGCGGTCTGTTTTTCACGTCTGTTCTCCTGTTTCTGTGGTACTGTGCTTGTAAAAGCCTCCCTTCTCCTTTCTGGCAGCCCCTCTATTCCCACGCCCCTAGCATGCATAGCTATGCCTCTCAGCCGTACTCTGCGCGCTCTCGCCTCTCTGCCATAGAAATTGACATTCCTGTTGTGACACATGCATCCTAAGAAGATAGTGTCTTGGAAACCAACTCCTTGCGCTCATTCAAACCGTGCAAATTCCAGCCTGGATTCTCTCTGCTGCCTTGCACTGAGCATAATAATTTGTGAAGTCAGGTTTCCCAAGATGCAAAGCAATAGCGACCCAAGTTCAGCAAGTCCCTTGCTGTTCTTGTGTGTTACTCTCTGACCAACGTTTGTTTTAACTCTGAGCTCACTACAGACAAAATTGCTGCTAATGCTGGGACAATATGCTAACAATGGTATCCATTTATCTTTCTGCTTACTGAAATAGGAGCAGGTTTGGTCTCTTCACCATTTAATAAACTGTTCTAAGGATTTTGATCCCATTTTAAGAGCTACATAGGGGGTCCCTTGCACCCGTGCATTATCCTAATGCAGTTTATAGAAGTGAGTGTAGCGTGTTCACTGACTTTCTTGTTCTTCTAGATACATATTTTAAGATGTGATGTCTGAAAAGGATATTTGGCAGAGTAATTCAGTTCTGTAGCACTGGTCTGTATTTTCTTCTGCTTACACAGAAAGCTTTCTTATGAACTTCTGCAATAGGATTAGTGTCAAATTACCCTTTGCTTTCAAAGTAGCTATCAGAAGAAATAAAACTGATATAACTAATAATGCTTTCACATACTATAATGCCATTTTGTGAATTACAGGAGGCTAGAAACTTTTTCGTGAATTTTTTTCTAGTCTGTTTTTTAATAAGTTAGCAAACTCACTAGATCTATTTTGTGATTAAAACAGTAACCACTTGTATTTAAATATTCTGTTTAACTTGAATATTTTATTTGAAGACCATCTTCAAGATGGATTTTCAAGTAGGCTTTAAAGTATTATTTCATTCTAGAGAAAAATGTTATGGCAAAATGGATTAAGAAAACTGAAGAATTCTGAAAGCTATGAAAGATTTATTTGGGACAGTGTACACAAGCCATAACAACATCTCACTAGAAAAGGGATTATAGCCCTAGGGAGGGATTTTTAAATCTAGCTTGTTGGGGTGTTTTTTAAATGTATATACAAGTAACAGTGAGCTTGAATATTTTTCAGAGTTGCTGTTTATTGATGTCAGACTTTTCATGATGTAGCTTATTTAATTACTGATTAAAACTTAACCTTTTCAGCATTGTCCTTCAATACCTTTCAGACTGAGCTATATTAAAATCCAGTTATTTCCTATGCTGCCACCTCACAACTGAAGAAAATGACAGTGCATTGAAGAGTGTTATAATTAAGGTGAATATTTGATTTGCTCAGATTTTGTCAAATTGAGATCTTGAGTTTAGGATGTTGTTCCAGTAAGAAAAGTTATTTTGATTGGTGGTATTCTGGAGCTTAGTGAATATTTGTATTTCATTAATCCCAGAACAAATTTGTTTTGCTAAAAAATCAAATGGAATTCTTTCATTCCACTTCTGCAAACTCATCTGAAGTCCTGAAAGTCGGTTAGTTTCCTTTTCTGTGCACTACAAACAGGAACAAGTGCTGTGCTGGGCAAATTTTGTTCTGTTGCAACAGTATGTTAAAAGAAATCATTTGATCTTTGCTAATAGGCCTCAGACTTCAGTGAATTTAGGGAGCAAGCTGATCTCTGTCATAAATTTCCAGCATGGTCAGTAAAGTGACAGGATGCTCAAGCAAAGCACTTGATTAAGCTGCAATCAGAGGAACTAACACTTAAACTATATTTGTCATAAGGAGGTTGGCCACCAAGGTTACATGAATTTAATACCCTCTTAGGTTTATAAGGTGTGATGTTATATGAAGTATCTATTTTTGTTTTAATCAGATCATGACTTGTATGGGATTAGAACATGTATGTTTACATCTAAGCCTAATTTTCTTCTTCAGAATTGAACTTTGCTTTACATTTACTTTGCTTGTCCAACCTCAGATAATGTTGCTATTTCAGCTGCCCATATCCTTAGATGCTTTGTGAGGTCAAAGCAAAGGGACCACTGGTTTGTGATTTCCCATCAGCTTGCTTCCCCGTTGCTCCACTGTCTTTTCTTCTTTGTGCCTTGCTTAAGTTTTAAATTGGCCAGTAAACGTTAGTTTACAGTCAGCATCTGGCATGCTTTTTGAGCTTGAATTTACAAAGCATTTTGGTCATTTTGGAGGGATGATGGATGCTCTTCTAGGTGACCTCACAAGGAGCTGAATCTTCAGCATCTCCAGAGCAAGAAAGGCAGCCTGGCAAACTGGTGTTTTCTATGGACAGTAAATGCAGGTGTTTTCTTCTGTATACTTTAAATAGCAAATGTTTGTGACAGCTCTTTTGTATTCCAACTTTGATTTTTATGCACTAAACTTTGATTCAGTGTTTGCCTAAGTTGATAACTTGCTGCTTTGAAAACTGTCTTTTCAGAAGTCTGAGATGGGTCTGAGTTATGAAATGTGGGCATCCAGAAGTTAGTGGATTCCAGCGCAGGTTTCAGTTAAGGTCATCTTTATCAAAAAGTCTGTTTGCATCATGTTTCACCAAAGCACGGCTGCATTTCCTTCAACAGTGTTGTTAACGTGAGTTTTGTTGGGTCCTAAGTGAAGTTAACTGGAAGTGTTGTGCTGTGTTTTTCCTTCTTTACAGAAAGAGCTGTCCAACTTACGATGCTTGAGCCAAGTGCCACTCCAGCATTTCTCTTGCTGAGGCTGCCACAGTGCCCAGCGGCAGGGCAGGTGGGGAATGATACGAATCCCTGGATCTGGGGAGAACAACACCTGTATCCTGCATGTATCTGCCAGGGAACAGCTGCTGTGGAGCAGTTAGCACCTCTGCCTCTGGCCAGCTGCTCCTTTCTGGGCACTTCTCTTTGGCCAGGACAGGCACTCTGGGTCTTGAACACGGGAAGTTTTTAATTTGTGGCTTGTGCAGTCAAAGGTTGGGTGCTCTGAGATTATGGGAATCTGTATTTTTCATGCAATTCCTGTCCAACTTCTTAGGTTTTGTTGAAGTACGGTGTTGGTTCTTTTTATGTGGAACAGAAGGTATGTATTTTTAATAAAACATTCTCCTACAGATTCAATTAATTTTGATTAATTTTGTGGAAGACTATAATTACTAGAATATGAAAGACGCAGCCTCTTTTGATATTGAACACCAGACTTGCAAGACTCTTTCAGATGCCTTAACAAGCTTAAAAGGTGTATGTTGCATTTTAACTCTGTAATTTTATAGGATTCCTGCTTTAAACAAAACCAAAACCACAAACCAACCCTTCTGCCACCTTCTGAAAGTTTGACTGTTATTTATAATTTCCCTTTATTTATATCGTAAGCTAGTCCTAAGAAGTTCTAGGATTCCTGTTTCCTTTAAAAGGAGAGGAGTGGTTTCCTTTAGCCTAGACGATTCCCTTTCTCTGCCTCTATCCCTCGGGATGCAGGCTGGGGGTCAGAATCTGGTTCAGCCCCACAGCAGAGCCAAAGTATCAGGGTGATATGGGAAAGAGCGCAGTACTTGCCCCACACTCAATACCAAGCCTTTCCCCATTGTTATGAGGCAAAATACAAACACTTGGAGTGTTAGAAATGCTGATTCATAGTGCAAGTTCACAAAACAGTCTGGATTATTTATGCGAAATATAATGAGACTTGCTGGTAATTCCTCTGTAGATTTCTAGTATTTTGAACTGGCGTTCTAGTAAATTGGTTTTTTTTATCTGTCTGGGGAAGTAATGTTTGTATGGGAACAATTATCTGAGTATATATAGTATAAAGCAGATATTGCCAGTGCTACAACTCACTTGAGGGGGTGGAAAAATTTTATGTTCTCTGCTTCTGTGGGTTCATTTTCTCCTTTACTGTCTCTTTCAGACAGGCTTCCTATCTCCAAGAACTAGTATAAGCCTGGGGACCAGTTGGGTGTTGACATAAATAGTGTGATGCAGAGAGCTCAATTACTCCCAAAGCATGGGAGTGCTTCATATTTGTTACATTAAAAATCCTAAAAAGAATGCCTCATTTCTTTGTGCTTATTGAAGATAAATCTCTTGGTGTTTTTTCCCCGTTTTATTTCACAGGAATTGAGCTCACGTATGTGATTCAGCAGGAGTGTAGAATTACTTATCCCTTCCTATATCTACTGAGCAGGCAGGTAAACACCTTAGATGCAGCCTAAGCTTTACTGTACATTTTTTGTTCTACTGCTGCATCAACTGGACACACAGGGGCCTCATCAAAGTGTAAGAGGGTGAGTTCAGATTTCAAAACTGCTTTTTGTCTGTGTTCAGCACAGTCAGATTGCTCATTCAGATATTTAGGCTGTTAGGGATGGAAGATTTATCTTCTGGGTGTAAAAACTTCAAGGAGATGTAAATTCTGAGCACAGTGCAGCAGAAATTGTGGTGAGCTGGAGGGTCTGAGTAGTTAGGGTTGCTCGGAGGTGAGAGACTAGAAAACTGGACTGCAAGAGCAGGATTGTTGTCTCAGTTTCTGTTCTAACAAAGAGAAAAGTATTTAATTAAAGCTCTAAGTATTTGAATAAGCTTTATTCAGCACTGAATAATCCCTGAATATGATAAGCAAACTCTGAAAACATGTTGTAAGAATACTGGCCAAGCAGTATGTGTCTTCGGGAACCACAGATGCTGAGCGCTGCTTCCTAGCTACATGGCACACCAGAATCTTCCTTGTAGCCACCACTGCCAAGGGTGGCATTTTAACATCAAAGCATGGCACTCTTCTGTCTTTGTAGTCTCACTACCCCATATTACAGCACTTCCACCAGTTAGAGGGTCTGTAACCATTGATATCACAATACTTTTATTCCCAAAGCCAAAATACATGAATGAAAAATAGATTAATCTACAAATTCATGTTGAAATTTATTTTTGACCTAACAGCTAGTATTTATGTAAATTGTTTCCTAAAATAGCTCCTGGGTGTATCTTAACTCATTGCAGGCACTTTTTGACCTATTCTAAAGGCTTCTTGATGGGCTTAAGCAGATGTGAATATGATCAGCTACCAGAAGAAATTCTATCTTCTTTCTCCTTTTGCTGTTTCTATTCTCTTCTGCTTGTTTTCAGCCTCCCAAGGTGACTAGTCTGGTCTACCTCCTCATCATGAGCTCTACTCCCAACACAATGGAGGCAGCAGGAATATGCGACTTGAAGTAGACGGACAAGATGGCAACCTTGGGTTGATTTGTCATGAAACCTTACTTTCAAACCTTTGTTTTCTTACTTAATTAGCATTTTACGTATTAAAGACTGTGTTAATTCTGTTTTTTAAAAAGATGGATTGTATTTATTAAATGTAGAGGTTGAAAAATGCTGCATTTTGAGAAAAAAATATTGAACATTTATTAGCAAGGCAAAATCACATTTCAAAAGTTTGTTCCCTTTTCTTTCATGTCATTCACGGAGAAAAAAAGTATGATAAGGAAAAAAATATAATGAAACAAAAATAAGGTGATTTTTTAAAATTGAATGTTAAGATTACACTGCTTTAAACTGTCATAAGAAGTCTCAAGTAATAATGATATTAATAAGGAAAAGAGCATTTGCATTAGCTTTATAAGCTAGATTAAAATGGTTTAGTGTTATCTCTGAAGAGTTACCACCTTAGATGGCTCTTATGGCACTGTTTTGACTCTTGAATCTTGTCAGCAACAGTGCTCAACTTCTTTCTACAGCTGGGCTGAAATGCTCTGTAGACAGGATGAATTTCCTGGCAAAGGTATCACCCCAGGAAGCAGCTGACAAGGAATGCATTCTCACCAAATAGGCTTAGTGGAAGGGCATTGTTTTTATAGTATAGCTGCAGATAAATCAGCCTGCATAAATTTGGCTGCTTTCTGTGTCTGCCTATTCTGCTCGATGCAATTATACCTCTCCCAAAGCAAGCCTTCAGAATACAAGCCCAGTCTCAAAAAAATATATATATGTATTCCCCTTTCTGTTCTTTCTTAGGCTTGTGGGCAGGCAGCATTGGATCTGACCTGCCATCTGCAACTCTGACAAATGCTGTTGACCTCCACAACTGCAGAGGTGAGGACATTTCCCGTGGAAGCAATTGGAAGGGTCAGCCTAAGGACTGGGAAAGAGCTGTCTCTGCAATTTTGATGGCACTTAGGCAGCCACAACACATGAGGCTTCTGGCACTGCAGCTTAGCAAATGCTGAGGTGCTGGTGGGGCTTTCAGCAGTTCTTTTATCAGCTGCCACTGGGTTACAGAGTTCACTGTTCATTATGGCACATCAGTTCCAGTTAGTTTGCATGTACTCTTTCGAACACCATGTGGCTGCACCTTAATTAGCCAAGGAGTTATAAGAACCTTGAGAACCACTAATCTTAGCTGCTGATGCCTACATGCCTCATTTGAGAAGTCACCTGAGAGCTACAATTCTCCCAAGCTCTTGGCAATAATCTGCTTGAACACTGGGTAGGAAAGAGTTTCCTTAGACTAGATTTCACTACTCACAGAAAGATTCAAACATGCCACAGAGGAGACTGTTTAGTTAGACCTCAGAAAGGTCTTATTAGATAGATAACATGAAAACAGTGGTCTCATGAAATATGCCTCTCAGCTACTTGTGTATGCTTGATGAAGTACAGAAAATCCTGCAGCTTTTTATTCTGACACACAAGTAGCTAAGTATAATAAACTACTGTTTCTTGAGAACACAGGTTGCTTTTGACAGTTCCAATCCCTAGAAAATAGTCTTTTTCTTCTAAGACCCTTTCTATGCATCATAGCTGTCTTTGTTTCAAGGGCAGCCCCATTCCTGAAAGAATTCCAGGCTTTTCTCCCTGCTTTCCTAGCCTGGGAGAAAACGCATCATTTGCAAGGTAATATCTTGGTGACAACTTTTTTTTTTTTTTTTTGCGTGGCACCAGAGATGGCATGAAGGTCCATTCAAGCTTCTGTCATGTAGCCTATCATAGATAACACAGCTATGATTCAATTTGCTTGAATGTTATTGTAAACTGGCAAACTAAAATCAATAATGCTTCCTGGGTTGGTCCTGGAATTATTTATTTTTTTTTTTTACATAGCTATTTTCACCATGTTTTACATTTAGTCTTGTTACTGATAATCCCCTATTGCAGCAATTCAACACACTGTCTGTGCCTGGGTATCACATCTTTCTCCTAACAGCAATGAACACAAGTTCCTAATGGCTGAAAGCTCTTAATTTATTTTCTTGAACTCTTAAACTTTTCTGTATGGCTTGAAGTGGTTATTATAGTTACTGAAGATATTGTTTGTGTCCAAGCATCGTGTGTTTTGTGTCTCTTGCTGGGTAAGCGCATAACTGTGAGCATAAAAAGGAAGAATGCAGCAGAAGGCAGGACTGACTTTTCAATTGATGCAGTCATGGAGGAAAACAGCAGAAGTCTGGACATCAGGTTTGAACTGAAAATGCCCATTCTGTATATAACCCATCAGTAAACAAATCTGTCACTCACTGTTTAGAAAAGAAAAATGGTCTGTAAATCAAAACAAGAATTTCATCAGAGTTGTTTTGAAAATATCTGGAAAGTAAAGGCAGATATCTGTAAACTTCAAAATTCTCAGAATCACAGAACCGTGCCACAAGTAAGAAGATTTGGACAGGATGCTGTGTCCACTGGAAAGCTGGTAATGCTGCTTCCTGAAACAGTAGTTTTCTGCTTTGGATGCTGCAAGTCAATCTACGTTATGAAACTTAGTAATGCAGTACTCAACAGTAACTTCTCTGTATCTAATTTCTTCAGAGAGGCAAGATACAAGTAATTGCCAGGTTAAGGGTTTCAGCTAAAGTAATTCTGGAATGTGTGCTGGAAAGATACTTTCTAATTTTCAAATAAGTTAGTTTTATATTGCATATGAAAAAAAAGAATAGAAAGGATTCCTTTTCTCTGATGGTGTGGAACTGGTATTGCACAAAACTCCAGGAAAATTGCTAGATACAGGCACAGACGGTTTCTTCTTAATTAGCATGAATTAAAGCAATGTAGAAGGGAAGATAGGTCAAATCTATAGCAAGATGTTCTGGTATTGGGAATCTTTAATTACTTCAGTTAAGCCAAGGAGAAAATTGTATTAGCACTTTACATTGAAAATAAGCAGAAAAGAGATATATGAGATATCAGCACTACAGCCTTCTTCAACACTATATGGCATTCTAAACCTAATGAGAATCTGCAGTAAGGTGAAGGGTAAGTGCTGGCAAGCCAGAAAATACACAGTATCAAGGAAAAGATCTGGTGTCCAACTTAAACAGTATGTTAATTCATATGATACAGTTTTGAAACCCCAGGAGAAAATCTGCTTCCCTCCTAGTTTAGCAAACAGACTAAATAAGAGCAGGTGTGTGGGTAAATACTTCTGTACTTCGGCATTAAATTGTTAGCTGATCTTTATCAGTTTTAGCAAAACAAGTATTTCAGACTGACTAGACAAGGTCTGGGAAATAGTGGCCAAGGGATATTTTCTGTCTTCTGAAGCCAACAACATCCATTTTGTGGCTCTCCTGTTTACCCTACCCCAACTGATTCTAGCTCTACAGTGGCTGTCTTGCCCCAGCTATGACTGAGGAGATTTAATAAGGAGAAGCAAATGATAAACAAAAAAAACATGCAATTAAGTCTCATTAAATTAATTCATCCTGGGGGAGAAAAATGAATCTTGGAAACAGATTTCTCTAGAGAGCAATAGCAATTTTTAACAGCAGAAAGCAAAACAGTGTGATCTGTGTGGCATAATAGACATGCTGCCAGGGAAAACTTATGCCTAGTTAAACCACAAGACAGTGGCAACCCACAGGAAATCACAAGTTGCCCATCTTATTTCACAGCTGGATGAATGCTGTTCAGCAAAGTTTTCAATTACAGGAGTGCTGTGGCAAGAGCTGGGGAATTTAATTTTTGTGAGGCATATATATGAAAGTCAAGTTGTTCCTTAGTGGTGTAGCTGGGTCTTGGAAACATCCCTGTACATTCAGTGCACTAAACTCATTATCTCCCTAGGTAGCCCAGGAACTCCTCAGCTAGTCCATGCATAGAAGAGACTTAACTTAGCAAAGCCAAGGTGCCAGACCCTGTTCCTCACCACTTCCACAACAATGGATTTCAGACTAACTCTTGTGGGAGATAGTCAAGTGGGGATTTCAGATAGTGCTAAGGATTCCTGTCATCTTCTGGGTGGAGAATCTGGCCCTTCCAGTAGTTTCTGCTGTAGAACTGACCAGACTGCATGCAGATAAGATGCTTGTAAATAGTCTGTAGAAACTGTTCTTGTAGATGTAGAAATGGTCATACAGAATAGTCTTTTTGTACACAGTTAACACAGTAAAATGTTTTAGTTTAAAATAATGCATGTGCTGAAGTAGTTGGGCAGGATCAAGGACCAACTGGGATGTGAGAACTGAGCAGAAAAGTGGTTAAGGGAGTTTTGTCTGATTCAGCAACTCCTGTTACTACTTAGACTTCAACCAACCCACCTGTTTGGGAGATCTGAACAATGCCATGTGCCAAGGTCCCAATCATTATTTTTCTTAAGCAAACACTGTCCATTTTTCTGTGCAACACCACTCAGCCAAAAAAAAAAAATCACCCCTTCCATCCTAGAAATGCTGCATTCAACAATTATTCTTTGCTTAGATAAGTCTAATGGTTTTCAAGATAAGCTAGTTAGTCTTACCAGGAGTGATCAGTTCAGTAACTCTTATATTAGAAAATTAATTGTTCTTCCTTGTGTGAAATATTAGAGAGGACTAAATGTTAGCAGCTGTTCATTGCCAGATTTTAGAAAAATACAAGTTTTGAAGCATTAGGCTTGTCATTTTGGTCACAATAAATCTAACAATAGACTAATTCAATTTGTCTGTGATTCAGTACTATAAACCATTCTGCAGAACAAGCGCGCATAGCAGTGCTATTCGCAATTATTCCTTTCCAAAAAAATCCCTGAAATGTAACGAGCTGTGAAAGTTAGAAGGCAAAATTTTTCACTAAATGCCTTTTTTTTTTCTGGTGAGACTAACATTTTTATCTCTCAGAATTGCCACAAGATAATTGAGTAATTATGTAGATACTCTTTGAAGTGTATATTTACTCCCTAAATGTTAAGTGTGTGGTCACCTGAGTATTGTGCAATGCAAACCTAAGAAAATCAGCTGCTGCTTGCCACCATCCTTAGCAGAGATACTGAACTGATCCCGTATATTCCCCTAGGTTCACTCTTTGCAAGGCAAAAATCACCATAGGTGCAGATCTTATTTCCATGATAGCAAGGGCCCACATCAATTGAGAAAACTGACTTACTTTAGCTGTCCCGGTAGTATTCATCTGAATACTGCCTGAATTTATGAAGACCATTTAACAGCCAATTTAATCTCTGTTTTAATCTCAGGGCTTGCCTGAAAGATGAAATCAGGCTATTGTATTTATAGCAAAATTGCAAAATTTTCAGTAAGGCATATAATTTCCCTTCTGTATTGCATTGTTCAATCCCTGCAATATCTGTTATCTCTGTATTTGATGAACTGAAGCTAATCAGTTTATGATACTTACCAATTCTAATTATTAGAATCTATATGAGTTCTGTTTCACTGGAGATTATTTATAGAGGGGTAGTTCTTATACAGCAGAAAGTAGATAATGACCTGGAAAATCTAGTTTTCTTTGTTTTGTCTTGAGAAAGAGCCTGAAATTGTGGCTGCACCTTTTCCTCTATAAAGCCATATTATTACTTCTTTGAATTTCAAGAAGATAGTTATAAGAGCCAATTTATTAAGATCTAAATACATTCTTAGGGACCACTATAGGAAGATGTACATTCTTATTCAGCAAATCTGCTCCCTGTAGGTATTTTATCATAGTTAGTACTTCATTTTAACAAAGCACTAGACCTCACATGTACTCCTCTTACACAAAGTGAGTGAAGCCTTAATATGAAGCAAACATTTCAGCTGGTCCTGCAACTGAGAAAGAAAGGAGGGAAAATTTAAAAAAAAAAGACATCTTCCTTCTTTCTTGGGATATTAGTTGTGAACTCACAAATCCTCCCCTTCTGTGCCAGCACAAGAATTTGGTCCCCTGCTCAGTCATCCAGACAGGGTATCACTGGTCAGGCTGAAAATCAAAATTCCAGCTGCACCAGACCCCTATAGGACTGCAGAAATGTTTTTGCTTACATACCACAGTGTTTGCCGGATGCAAGGATGAGCTGTCAGGGAGAGAGAAGTACAACTACCTTTTGTGGGAAAACAGATCCATGTGCACATCAAATTGCAAACTGAAGATAGATTCATGCTCCAGCCAGCCACAAAATAACAACCTTCTTGAACAAGGTACTGCTAGGATAAAACACATTTTACCAAGGTGTAAGTACATAAGCCGAAAACAACAGAGGAAAAAAACATGCAGTTCTTATCACTTACATGACTTATTAGCTGAATTACTTATGCGTATTGTAATCAGGCAAGGCGGGTAACCTCATTCACCATGATTAACTAATACTGTAATTAAAGGAATCAACTGAACGCACACAGGCTTTGTAACTCGTGTATCATCTTTGAGATCTTAAGCACCAGTAATAATGAAAAATAAACAAGCTGAAAAAAGAAGGTAAGACATAGACAGTCCAATTCATTTTTTGTTCAGCTACCCAGTGAATGGCTCATTCACCTGTTCTGTCACAAAGGAGGAGCTGAAGCAGAGATGAGGGAAAGGGGCCAGAGGTGCTGCTGAAAATGCATAAGTACAAAGGCTGTTTAAAGCCCCAGGCAGAATTTACAGAGTGGGCAGCAAAATCCTGGTTGTAATTTGAAATTAATATAGAATTGTGACAGGAAAAAAAAAGCAAAGTCTATTCTGAAATTTTCTTTTTGTTTGTAATCTTAACACATACTGCTATTCAAACCCAGTTCTGTGGTAGATCACTTTTTCATGTCTTCCACAGTTCATTTCCTAGAGATTTATGACTGCTGAGGGAGTGGTTACTTAATCAAGGAAAAAAAGTGAATCATTGCTGTTAAGTATAGCCATTGTGAGAGAATTACAATAGCTCATACATTATATTAATATTTTTGTCCCCCAAAGGAGTAAAAAAGCTAGATCAGATAAGATGGATGTAACCAAACTTCCGAAGACCTCTCGGGAAATTCTTCCCCCCTCTCCCTGCTTTGCTTCAGCTGGAAGATACTTCCTTTCAAATAACCATTCTAGAAACAACTCAAGAAAAATTCACGTATTCTGGCTTGGAATTTGAGCAGGTTTATGAGAAGTCATTCTTCACTGAATACATAAACCCATTCAAACCAAAGATATAGATAATTAGCTAAAGGACTTCTCCTCTGCCTCAAACATAAATCAGTACATTTAATCAAAATCATGCAGAATAACATATAAGCTCTTGAGGAAGAAAATTCATGAGAACAGCTATATAAAGTAACTTCAAGGACACTTTCAGTTTAGTGTCTTCCCCAAAATGGCAGTCAACAACAGATGCATAGGAAGAATTTTGGCTTAAAACAATCATTTAATGTCCCTTCCTTGGCAATCACACTCAGCTTCTGGCAGTGGGGTTCAGGGATTTTCTGAATCAAAAGTGGTACCTGTTAACAGACATACTCATGGAGAAAATACAGTATTTTTTGACTAACCTAAACTTCTGGTGTCCTTAATATCCAAATAAAGAGAGTTTCACACTTTAAGCACTCTATTTTCTTCTAAGTACTTTTGTTTTCAATCTTCAACTCAATAATTGTGTTCAATGCCCTCTAGGTCTTCTATTACAAAAGATGGTCATTCTGTGTTCAGTTTTTCTGTGCCACTCATGCCTTTATACATCTTTGTCACATGCCTTAGCTACAGTTTGTTGAATTATTACTGTGTAAACAGTTCTTTATCTTTGCTAGTCTTTGTCACTCACCTGTGTGTCTCTACTGTACCAAGAGCACATTTGAAGTGACCCAAAAATATGGAAACAAGACAAAAAGAAGTATTTTAGATCATAAAGGTTTATAGACTTGAGCATGTGGCAAAACCTGGTCTCCTCACATCCCTGCTCATTGCAGGGGATTGGACAAAATTACCTTTAAATGTCCCTTCCAACTCAAACCATTCTATGACTCAGCCAGCTGAAGAAGGCTGAACTCTCAAGTCAGTACTGTCCTACACTAAGTTCAGGTAAAAAAATTTTGGTTTCCATATGGCCCATATACCCACACTTTGATTTTATTTTTCTAACACTCCTTGAAGAATGAGAGGCAGGAATTATAGTGCTGCTAACAAAAATCTGAAAATTTTACATGCAAAATAAAATGTAAATAGATTTTAAATGCATGNTGCCTTTATACATCTTTGTCACATGCCTTAGCTACAGTTTGTTGAATTATTACTGTGTAAACAGTTCTTTATCTTTGCTAGTCTTTGTCACTCACCTGTGTGTCTCTACTGTACCAAGAGCACATTTGAAGTGACCCAAAAATATGGAAACAAGACAAAAAGAAGTATTTTAGATCATAAAGGTTTATAGACTTGAGCATGTGGCAAAAACTGGTCTCCTCACATCCCTGCTCATTGCAGGGGATTGGACAAAATTACCTTTAAATGTCCCTTCCAACTCAAACCATTCTATGACTCAGCCAGCTGAAGAAGGCTGAACTCTCAAGTCAGTACTGTCCTACACTAAGTTCAGGTAAAAAAATTTTGGTTTCCATATGGCCCATATACCCACACTTTGATTTTATTTTTCTAACACTCCTTGAAGAATGAGAGGCAGGAATTATAGTGCTGCTAACAAAAATCTGAAAATTTTACATGCAAAATAAAATGTAAATAGATTTTAAATGCATGGGTTGAAACTTCATTTAAGGTAAGGACACCTTCCAATTAGCCCTTGCTGAAACTGCCAAATCTTTCATAAAATCATCCTGGTGCAGTATAGCATTCTATCAGTGTTAAAGGCCAACAGCCTCAGTATGAAGCAGCAAGATTCAGATTTGTTCCCTTCAGTTGCACTGGTCATTCACCAGAGTTGCTAGCAATTATCTTCAGGCTCTTCAAAGGATGCTACATGCTTCTGTAAGGCCCTAAGAGGTAAACAGTGAACACAAGCCAGCGGTGTGCTCAGGTGGCCAAGAAGGCCAGCAGCATCCTGGCTTGTATCATAAATGGTGTGACCAGCAGGAGTGGGTAAGTGATCCTGCCTTTGCACTTGGCAAAAGTGAGGCTGCACCTCAAATATCGTGTTCAGTTTTGGGCCCCTCACTACAATAAAGACATTGAGCTGCTGGAGCACATTCAGAGAAAGGATAAGGAACCTGATGAAGGGTCAAGAGCACAAGCATCATGAGGATCGGTTGAGGGAACTGGGATTGTTTGCCTCTGAGGGAAGATGTTACCACTCTTTACTTGGAAGAATGCTGTAGCAAGGTGGGTGATGGTCTCTTCTTCCAAGTAACAAATGGAAGGATGTCAGGAAATATACTCAAGTTGTTCTAAGGGATATTTAGGTAGGATATTAGGACCAATTTATTTACTGAAATGATGGTGAAACATTGGAACAGGCTGCCCAGGGAAGCGGTGGAGTCACCATCCCTGGAGGTGTTCAAAAAACAAGTGCATGTGGAGATTCATGACATGGTTTAGTAGGCATGGTGGTGTTGCACTGATGGTTGGATTTCATGATCTTTTCCAACTTTAATTATTCTATGATTCTAAACTTAACAGTTCATGAATCTTTTAAAATTAGGTCATGGCAAACTCACATATTTCTCCACCTCTTTATTGCCTCCTGTGGCCACCCCTGGAGAGGGAATATCTTTGCTAGCTCCCTTGGCTATGGCAGCCAGCTGGCCATCCTCACTGAAAAACACTAGCAAGGAGGAGACAGAGTAAGGGATCCTTGTACACTCCCTGCCCTCCCAGGGAACAGAAGAATCCACACAGCAAGGGAAGGGAAAATAGTGGGTCAGGTCAGAAGAATGCCAAGCCTTGAGGGAAAATAGCATGTTGGCCAATGGCATCCTGGCTTGTATCAGAAATGGTGTGGTCAGCAGGTCCAGGGAGGTTATTCTGCCCCTGTATTTGGCACTGGTGAGACCACTCCTTGAATATTGTGTTCAGTTCTGGGCCTCTCACTATAAGAAGGAAGTTGAGGCTCTGGAGTGAGTCCAGAGAAGAGCAACAAAGCTGGTGAAGGGGCTGGAGAACAGGCCTTATGAGGAATGGCTGAGAGAGCTGGGGTGGTTTAGCCTGGAGAAGAGGAGGCTGAGGGGAGACGTCATTGCTCTCTACAACTACCTGAAAGGAGGTTGTGGAGAGGAAGGAGTTGGCCTCTTCTTCCGGGTGACAGGACAGAAGAGGGAATGGCCTCAAGCTCCGCCAGGGTAGGTTCAGGCTGGATATCAGGAAAAAAAATTCAAGAAAGGGTCACTGAACACCGGCAGAGACTGGCCAGGGAGGTGGCTGCGTCCCCATCCCTGGAGGTGTTTAAAAGATGGGTAGACAAAGTGCTCAGGGACATGGTTTAGTGGCAGGTAGGAATGGTTGGACTCAGTGATCTAAGAGAGGTCTCTTCCAACCTGGTGGTTCTGTGATTCTATGAAAGGCCTGGTGTTGATACTGCAAATGCTGGCAAATAAGCTCTCTGAGACTAGTTTTGGAGTTTTAGAAAGCAAGCACCCTTTAATCAGGCTTGGGAAACACAAGAGCGATCTCCATCCATCTCGTGCGATGAGACAAACGCTGTTTATGGACTCTATATCCCACTGATGTGCACACGTATGCATCCTCCCAGAAAACTTATGCCTATTGTATTACTTTCCAAGGACTAATTTGGACGTTATTATGACCTTCACAAGACTCTTGCTGATTCGCAGCTGGCTCCAGCTGCCCCCCTCCGAATCAGCCGCCACCCCGCGGTCCGCCCGGCACCGCCCCCGAGAGCGTTGGCGCGTGCGCGCGGGGCGAGGCGAGGCGGCTATGGCGGCGTGGGGGCTGTGGGCGCTGGGCCTGACGCTGCTGTGGGGCTGCCTCGGGGAGGGGTCGGCACGTCTTACTGCCACAGTCCCGCCGGCCCAGCCTCACGGTAAGCATGGGCGGCGGATCCTAGGAGACTCGGCTGCGGGGACGCAGATGCCGCCCGCGTTTTGCGCCTCCCTGGCTGATGATGATGATGAGAAGGAGGAGGAGAGGGAGTGGCGGCTTCGAAGGAGATGCTCTTGCCATCCTGTTCTGGGATCCTCCACGGGAGAAGGATACGGAGCTGTTGGTGCGGGTCTAGAGGAGGCTACAAGGGTGGTCAGAGCGCTGGAGCACCTACCGTGCGAGGACAGGCTGAGAAAGTTTGGGTTGTTCAGCCTGAGGAAGAGAAGGTTCGAAGGAGACCGTATAGTGACCTTCCAGTATATGAGGGGTCTACAGGAAAGCTTAGGAGGGACTGTTCACAAAGGTTTGTAGTGATAGGACGAGGGGCAATGGGTATAAACTGGAGAGGGGAAGATTTAGNGTTGAGTGGGCCCTGGGCAGCCTGACCTGGTGGGACATGACCCTGCCCATGGCAGGGCTGTTGAAACTAGATGACCTTTAAGGTCCTTTCCAACCCAAACAATTCTATGATTCTCTTGGAGGCATTTTATCTCGTAGCTGGTTTGTAAAGCCCTGGGTGAAGCTTGTCCCCAGATTTGCTTGCCCTTATTAGATTTGACCAGAAGCGTGTGCATCAGGTTAGTTTGTACTAAATTAGGGTATTGCTGTGGTTTTTTAGTGGTTTTTTAGTGTTTTTTTAGAGTCCAATTTGCGGAGTTTATTTTCTTCTGTGGAAGCGGTTTTACTCAGAAAGGAAGTATCCAACTTTGTGAGACAACAGACTTGAGGCTGAAGAGGAAGTTGGTGTTCCTCAGCTGTTAAGAAGGAACGAAAGATGGACCTTGTAATAACTACAAGCTAATAACCTTCTTTCTTAGTGGGTTGAAAAAAAAATTGGTTTGAACTCATAGTGAAGTTGCTTATGGATTCCCTAAGAAAGAGAAATTTTTGCCTTTCCCTAGGAGAGAAAGAAGTTTTCACATATTTTTATTCTTAGGTGGGTGACCTTGAAGGGATGAACCTTAGAAATAAGGTTAAAGTTGAAGTGATGCCCTTATGAGGAGAAGAGAGAAGGCTGGTTTATGGTAGTTATGCAAGACTGCAATCTTGTATACCATCCTGTTAAATATTCTACAAGTTTAGTACCTGTGTTCAAGAGCTGGCACAAAACAGGCCTACAAAGGCTGTGTTGTTCCCTGTTTCAGAAACCACGTAGAAGAGTATGGCTTTAATTTCTGGAGCAGGAAGAGGATTGAGCGGGGAATAAGAATACTTTGAGAAGGTACTCTCATAACAGTAGGAACAAACACTTGTTTAGGCTGAAGAACAGAGCTGTCCTGAGAATGGGGGCAGAGTACAAATTGATATAGACTAGCTATGAATAAGCTCAGTGTTGAAAGGTTTCTGATTATCTGAGCAGTTGTGCTGTGTACTTTTTGTTGGTTTTTTTTCCGCAGGGGAATAGTAGGAGTGTGTCACCTTTTTTGCTGATTTTAAGGTTGTATAGCAGACATCAGTTGTCAGTGGTATGTGAGTACAGAGCTGTCTTCCTAAATTAAAAAAATAAAATCCCTGCATATGCTACCTTCAGGCACAAATGCATATTGAAAAGGGGTGGGAGGAAAAGCAATCTTTAAACAAAACAATAATTCCATTGTCATTGCTATTGTGTTATACCTGGGTTTGTTGTGGAGAAACAGCCTTTGTTCTGCAATTGTGCATTGTCACTATTTATACAAATAATTGGTGGGCAGCATTCTAGTTGTAAAAAAAAACCCAAAAAACAAACCAACAAACCCCCAAACTGCACATATTTTTTGGTAAAAAATATACCCCTTCGCAAAATTATCTTTCCACTGCTTGATAAACCAAGCTCGGTATGTAGTAATTCTCATTTTATTAAGAGAAAGGTGATAAATGCTGGTGTTATATGCCAGTATAGAAGGAATCATAAAATGGTTTGGGCTGGAAGGGAACTTAAAGATCATCCAGTTTCAACCCCTCTGCCATGGGCAGGGACACCTCCCACTGGATCAGGCTGCCCAAGGCCTCATCCAGCCTGACTTTGAACACCTCCAAGCATGAGACATCCACAGCTTTTCTGGGCAACCTGTGCCAGTGCCTCACCACCCTGACAGTAAGAATTTTATTCCTTATACCTAATCTAAATCTATCCTCTTTCAGCATAAAACTGTCATTCCTTGTACTATCACTGCACTCCCTGATAGAGTCCCTCCCCGTATTTCCTTTAGGCCCCTTTTAAATACTGGAAGGTCTCCTGGAGCCTTCTCCAGGCTGAACAACTCCAACTCTCTCAGCCTGTCCTTGTATGGGAGGTGCTCCAGCCCTCTCATGTTTGATAAATACAGTTTAAAATACTAGGAGAATTGTTGTTGGTAGTGAAATATAAGAAGCAGAATGGGGGAATTTTTTTTTTCTGTCATTCATAGTAATGTTAATTTTTTTAACAGCAGTGCATAAAGATGTTTTGATTTTTGAGGTAAATGTTGTGATGATATATTTTGATGAATTTTTCCTAAGGACTCCTCTGCTGTTCTTTAGAATAAACATAAATAATAAAAGTCTGACTTTTAATAGTTTAAATTCTTGTCTTATGGTTATATGTCAATATGTGTTATCTGCTGTGATATGTCTGTAGGAAGGTGGTTAAAGAGGATGAACAGCATGAAAAGCTTGTGAGGTTACCTCTTCATAAGAATCTAAGGAATGTTTCTTCACTTTGCTGTAGGTAGTTCAGTTCCTGAAAATGTAACAGAAACTGTGTTTTTACATGTCCTTTGTGTACTTGCATAATTCTGACAGAACTTTGTGGATTCGTGTTCAGAAAGTTGGTTTGTTCAGGTGTTTTAAATCCTAAATTGAAAATGTAGTGAAGTATTTTTATAATAGGCATGGTAGTACTCCATGTGGAATAATCCTGTTGGAAATTTTTTACGTTTAATCTGAGAATTCTTTCTGAATCCACTTTTCATGTGGTTTTGTTGTTTTGGTTTTTTCCCATGAATTGGCTTATGGGCCTTACATTTAGGCTCTTGCTCAGTTAAATTATACTGGTAACAATGTTAATTGTTAATGGATAAACTACTAAGTATATTCTATATATGGATATATCAAAGCTACATATACCCAGACATAAAATACATTTAATATTAAGAATTACTACCAGAAAGGTATACAGTTGAATTATGAAAAGAAAATACTGACATATTTCATCTAAATATGCCAGTATTTTAGCTGAAATTGATAACTGCTTGTGACTCTGCAGCTTCATTAAAACTAGAATTGAATTCCTGATTTGGAAATATTTTCCCCTTGTATTTATAGTATATATGTGGAAATTCTAAAAGGTTGGTTTCATTAAATAGTATTAAAAATGAACAGAGGAACTACAGTTAGTGGAAGAAAATATCACGTTCAGAGCAGGAGAGGAGACTCTCCCTCATCTGTCAAGTAGTTTATCTGAGTCAAGATCATGGCATGTATGTGGTGCTACTGGCAACAAGTTGTGTCTATGTTGTGGATAGAAAAGACCAATCTCAAGACAAGAAGCATGCTGTACTTCTATATGAAAATCATAGCCTTTGGCTAGTGCCCTCTGGGAATGTGAACACCAGTATATAGTTACTCTTTTTAGGATAGGAGATGGCTTTTAAAATCAGGACATAAGAATTATGTCCTTTTGCATAACTTGGCTTCTTAGACTTCTGTTAGAGTTTTTATTGACCTCTTACAACTTTGTGTTCTATGTTTGGTAATATTTTTATTGTTATTTAAAATCATGCTATTTGGAGAGCTTTATCCTTTAAGATCTTTTTTTTTCTACCACTGAAACTGATTAATGTGTGTGGAAGAGGGACCAGCCCTAGGCAAGG
Organism: Piaya cayana; assembly: GCA_013389865.1. NCBI lineage: Eukaryota > Metazoa > Chordata > Aves > Cuculiformes > Coccyzidae > Piaya > Piaya cayana. The sequence continues at coordinate 75,212 of WAAB01017702.1, forward strand.
GTCAGCTTTTGCTTGGCTTCCAAAGCCACAAACCTTGGAATGTTCTCTAAACTCAAGTGTAAAAGTCTTAGAACTTCAGCACAGATACAGGGAAGCTCTTGGGTTAGATCTCTTCATATTGTCCTTAGAGAAATGAAACTGAAGTTAAAGGTAAGCTTGAATTGTTTCCCTAACTGTGTCAGGTGAGACATAAATGCTTTTTATCTGCTTGCTACAGTTCTCTTTGAGTGGAATTATTGAGTTTCTATTACTTCAGTCAAACTTGTTGCTTATATCTAGAAACAGAAAAAGGAAAAGGCTAAATACTGTGTTAAATCCTTGATATTAATGAGTAAAAATAAATATATCATCTGTGTCTTTCATTTTTTTAAATTCTAGCATGTTCTGAGTTTTCCCAGAGCTCCTGTGAAGAATGTCTAAAAAATGTTTCGGTAAGAATTTTAGCATCCTTTTTAATCAATGAGAATTTGGTGATTTTTCCACTTAATATGAAATCAAAATGTTAGGGTTTGTTTGGCTGTTTGGTGGGTTCAGTTGATGTGCTGCTTCCACTCTGTGACATTCAATGCCAGTGTTCTTTCACTTTGCCAGGTTTGCTTCTTGATTTGGTCACTTAGGGTGTTTCTCCTTTGCCTGGAGAGGACAGACCTTGTAGAATTCAGGCTTCTGCTTCCAGTGTGTGCCCAGTGCTTTCTTAGTACAACTGAACAAGTTAGTGTTGCTGATGGTTTAGACTCATTTAGCAAGCAGCACTTAGTTAAATTTCTGCCTTAAAAAATGGCTAGATAAACTGACTCTTACATGGCAGAAATGCCTCTTATTTCTTGTATGCTGCATAGGAGACTGGGAAATTAATATAATAAACTGGAAATGCCTTTCTCTGGAGATGCCCCAAGCAGTGCATTTAACTGAGGCAGACTAGATTCATGCTTTGTAGATGCTGAGACACATCAGCCTGTAAGTGCTTCCCACTGCCACGCTACGTTCCCATTTTGGTAGCAAGGTGTTTATGTTTACAATGAAATTGCAATTAGGCAGACATTTAAAAGAATAGAATTTGTTTCTTTGTCCTTTACTGAAAACATTTTTAGCTCCAGAATAAGGGTCCTGATAAATATGCAGCAAGTGCCTGTCCCTGCAAAGTAGAAGAAACTCCCATTTTTAAAGTGAAAGATTGTCTTGATTTCTGATTTTGGATGTCACTGAAAAACATTTCAGGACTCTTTAGGTTACATAAGTCACTACAAAACTTTTTCACTAGAGAAAACTGAGAATATCTGAACTAATCTATTTTGTTTGCTTTGTGCGTGTTTTGACTTTTTAATGGAAAAATATTAATTGCTTTGTATTTATGTAGATATTGTGTGTTGTCAGGCCTGTATGTTTGTCACTGAGAGCATGTCATTGGGTAAAGAACTACCCATCTTCAAAAGTACGAAGTGAAAGATATGGGTCATTTAAAGATTAGAAGTTCAGCACTGCTACTGGTGTGACTGTCACTTCAAATGAGTGCTGCCATAGATACATGAGCACAACTGTTACTAATCTGAGAACTGTGTTCACTGTGTGAGAGAAAAAAATCCTTTAGCTGTGTTTGTGTACTGAGGATGCTAACAGAGTTACAGATACCTGATTTTCAGAATCTGTCAAAACAATGACAGTGTCCAGGCTTGTTTTGGTGGCGGAATGATGGATGATTCAGGGCAACTGCTTCAATAGCTTCAGTGTTAACCTTGAAGAAAGCAATTTAGACTCAATTCAGACAATTTGCACATACTTAAAAAAAAAAAAAAGGAAAAAAGAGCAAAGGATTGCTGAAATGGCTTTGTTTAATTGCTTCAGGAGAAAAAACCCACCAGGTTTTCATATAGGCAATAACATCAATAGGAGAGTCAGATAAAAATGAAAATTAAACATTTGGTGAACAGATAAAAACAACTCCAAACAAACCTTAAATGTAGTTATTCCTGTTGTATTATAGAAATATAATTCACATGTCGATTTTATTTCTCGTAACTGTAATTGGATTTGTCTTTAGAGTTGATGAAAACCTATTTTCTCTTGGTTTTTATCAATAAGTTCTGAGTGGTAATTTTATAGATATACACTTGCATTAATCTTGTTCCTTACAATATGGTACATTAAAAAAATAAATGTAGGAGTTTTTTATCACAGCTGTTGAATCCTGAAATTCAATTTATTTACTCTGAAGAAATATTTGCCACTGACTAGCAGATTACTGGGTGTATTAAAATTTGAGAACTTCATCTGTTACCAGATAATGTGTAAATATCTATTGATTAACATCTTCGGAGCTTTCTCTTCCAATTTTCTAACTCCATACGATAGTGTGTAGGGCAAAATACATAACTTGATTTTGACAATTAGGTCAATATTTAGCTTTGGAAATGAGTCAACTGAAATATCTTCTCTTTAGCCTCAGTGCCAGGGAAAGTCATGGAACAGGTGATCTTGAGTGCTATCATGAAGCACTTGCAAGAGAACCGGGTGATCAGGCCCAGCCAAGATGGGTTCACAAAAGGCAGGTCCTGCCAAACCAACCTGATCGCCTTCTATGACAAAGCGACTTGGCTGCTGGACGAGGGAAAGGCTGTGGACGTGGTCTTCCTGGACTTCAGCAAAGCCTTTGACACAGTTTCTCACAGCATTCTGCTACAGAAACTGTCA